>MU185536.1:0-30161 GCA_016904865.1 Pissodes strobi
TATTCATGTTTATTTTCAGTCTAAACTTTCTGGCGAACATTCGGCGTTTCCCACTTTTTGGATTGGAGTTCGGCAATGCCCGCATGTTTGGATGAAAAAGCGAACTCTGTTAGGCTAGATTCGGTAGTTGGCGAACGTTCGCAGTTCGCTGACTGCCGCATGTGCGGCCCCGGCTTTAGATCCATCCTATTGTTTGGTTGCTATCCGAACAATTTTTTAGGACCAAAGTTGTAGATCGAAAAATAATGTTAATTTTTTCGCGGAAGTGGTTCGTTGTATTAAAAATATAGGACAAGAGATCTTTTATGGTTCTGTTAATTTTTGCATAAAATATTATCAAAATGACAAAAAGCCCACCATTTCTTCTTGAGATATTAAACACAGGTCACTACGCACCCACCTGAGAAGTGAGAAGATGCACAATATATAAAAAAAATGCCCTTTGTTGAACTTATTAAATACATCAAAATCTCAGAGGGTTTTTTTTATAAAATTATATTTTAAAAAGTACCTCACAAACGAAGCTTTTTAAAGCCTATTTATAGAAACTTGGTATTTGTATAATCAGTTACATTATTAACTTTTAGATTTAGAAGTTGAAATAACTTTTTTTGAATTTTAATGATGACATATAAATAGTAAAACTCTTCTTTGTTTTTAGGTCCGTGACAATGCAGATGAAAGGAGTTGTTTTAATGCTCAGTCTTTGGATGATAAAGACCCAAGCAGAATGTCCATCGACATGCAACTGCACAACAATTTCAGTTTCATGTGTTAATCAGGATTTGGAATATGTACCGAACTTAAATTCATTGAAATCTAGTCCAGTTATACTAGATTTCTCGGGAAACAAGCTTCTTTTTATAAACGAAGACAATTTTAATTTCCCGAAATGCGACGAGGTTAAAGAAATTTACTTGAATAATTCTGGAATAGCTGATATTGGCCAGGGAGCATTCGACAACCTAGAGAATCTACAAGAACTCTACTTGGGACAAAACTTCTTAAGTAGCAGCAGCTTACCAGAAAATTTAATCGAAGAGTTGGACAATATGGTGTTGTTAGATATGTCAAACAATTATTTCAACGGAGATTTACCTGCCGTTCGATCAGAAAGTCTTGAAGTACTCGCTCTTGTCAATTCTAAAATATCATCTATACCAAAAGACATATTGAAGTTTCTACCGAAACTTAAGCTTCTATTACTTCATCAAAACAATATTCAGACTTTATCTTTTGAGCCTTTTAAAAATTATGAACCAAATTCCTTAGTAATAAAGCTTTCCTTCAATTCATGGAAATGCAGCTGTGACAATCTGAGAGCATTTTACCTTTTAGGGCGTAGCAAGTTTCTGGATACGTTCGAACCGTACCAATGTGTTAATGATGAAAATAAAAGTGTCAGTATTTTTAATAGTAATGGTGGCATAGAACTTCTTACTGAACAGTGTGATAACAACATGGGCAATGGTCTAAAAGCACTTTTCAATGGATATCAAGTAGTACGCGATATGGTAGATGAGAACACAAAGAACCTCTCACATTTCATATCTCAAAACAAGACTTATCCTTTAACCTTACCAGCTACAACATATGCATACTCTGATGATGATGACGACGCAAAACCAAACGAAAAGTTAAATAATGATGATTTAGAAATAGCTTTAACCGGAAAGTGTTGGTGGATTTTCTCAAATGCTTATAATAGTAATGGATTTGTCACAGTTATATTAATATCAACAATAATAAGCTTCTTCATCGGATTAATAACTGGTGTAATTATCTGTAAAATGGTGTATACATTTAGATACAAAAAACTGGAGCAAAGCTCTGATAGTCAGGTTCAATTACTTAAAGCTTGAATTATAATTAGAAAAGACCATTTCGGAGACCTCGTATCGAGGCGTATTATGCGTGACAAACTGATACAAGTTTATCAAAAGTTCCTCGAAGAATATTTAGGAATTATCGAGTATATTGTCAAATTTATCGAATTATAAATGCAGTAAATTAGAAAGTGTAATTGGTGGTTATAAATCTGGAATAATATCTTCTTTAGTGATGGTAATTCGTATTCTGGTTCGCAAGTGTACAATCATAACCTTCAGGATGCAAAAGTATTTTAGTGTTTTGAGCGTTATATTTTAATTCTAATTTTTATATTAGTGATAAGAATTTTCGTCCAGTTTAGGTTGAAGGAAATCTCAGCTTACTTGGACAATATTTATTAAATATTGAAATCAAAACGCCAACGTTTCGACACGAGCATCATCCTCAAGGCTAAAAATCAAAGGACGGTCATTAGAATACATGTATAAACGTAATTTTCAACAACTATACAATTACACTGATAGGAAGCTGAACAATCTGACGTATAATAAAATTTTAACTAACTGAACGATATAAATTGGACGTAAATACAGATACACAAAATCTTAACATCATTTATCATAACATAATTAGTAATTTTCAATATACTGGATAGTGTGTTGTTGGTGAATGGGTAGGGATACAATCTAGATTTGCGCTCGTGATATACGATACAGGATTGTGACTTCATGAGATTCATTCTTAATGATCGCACGTCAGAATTGTAACTCGTAGTAATCTAGGTGCGTTTTGTTTGGTACTGTTTGTGTGTTTTTACGTCCCATTTACATCGTTCAGTTAGTTAAAATTTTATAATACGTCAGATTGTTCAACTTCCTATCAGTGTAATTGTCTAGTTGTTTGTAAATTTTTCAACTTTATCCTGTTAGACAGATAATTATTTATTTAAATTCTGAGTGTATAGAAAATTACGTTTATATATGTATTTTAATGACCCTCCTTTGATTTTTAGCTCTGAGGATGACACTGATCAGTGTCGAGACGTTGGCGTTTTGATTTGAATATTTAATAAATATTGTCCAAGTAAGCTGAGATATCCTTCAACCTAAACTTAATTTTTATAATTTAACTTTTCAAACGAACGTAGATTTGCCTGGAAAACTCAACGTAATCGTATTAGTTTATTGTTATAAGTTTTATTTTTTTAGGGCACATGGCAACATGTGATCTATGTATCGGTTTTTTAATCGCGGTGCTGTCCTTATTTGCCAGTAATATTATTGAAGATATTAATGTAGTATTGTTTATTTTTATAACTTACTGACTAATAAAAATCATTTGAATTTGAATTTGAATACATATCTTTAGCCAATGATCTACCTGAAGATAAAGATTTTTATTCGTTGGATAAAAATGACCCCACAATAACAATAGAAAATGGTTCTAATAATATAGTTAAAACTATATTTAAGGCAAATATGATTGACGAAATTACATCAAAAAACTAAAGAATTACAATTCATTATGTCCGAAATTTTATGGATTACCTAAAATTCATAAACCTACTCTAGCTTTAAGACCAATTGTTTCTTGTATAGAAGCACCGCATAAAAATTTATCAGATTTCACATCCAATATTTTGACAACTTCATACAATAAATCTAATAGCTATTATATTAAAGATTCTTTTGAATTTTCAAAATTTATAAGTAACAAATTAATACCTGGAAACCATATATTAATCAGTCTAGACGTTAAATCAATCTTTACCAATATACCGATCAATTTAGTAATCAATAATTTCAATAAACATTTGATCAGTATATCTGTAAATTGCAATATATCATATGTTTATTAAACTAATAACCTTTATCTTCAATTTTATAAACAAGTTTTTGGAACCCCAATGGGTAGTTCTATTTCTCCAATCATTGCCAAATATGTATGGATGATTTATTAGATCAATGTTTAGAAAATTTAACTGTTCAACCAAATTTTATTAAAAAAATTGTTGATGATATTATTTGTTGTATGAAATTCTTTTAGTGTTTAATAATTACCACCCAAAATTACAGTTCACGATTGAATGAGAAGTAAATAATCAAATACCTTTTTTAGATACAATGATAATTAAACAAAATAATAATATTCTAATAACTGATTGCTATTTAAAACCTGTCCACTCTAAAAGATATTTAAATTATTTTTCTTATCATAGTAATAAAATGAAAATTAATTTAGTTTTAGCTTTAAAAAATAGAATAATACACTTGGTACTGCATCCTTCTTTAATAAATACAAATTTACATAAACTTAAAGACATCCTTGTAGATAATGGTTATCCATTAATTTTTCTAAAAAATTGCTTTTTAATATTAGAATTAATAACATCAACAATAATATGATTGATAACATAAATAATGATATTTCAAATGTTTATAATGCTTCTTTTCCATATATCAAAGAACTTACTGCGAAAATAATTAAAATTATTAGAAATGAACCTGTAAAATTAGCGTTAAAAATGTTAAATCGATTGGTAATTTATATTCAAAATTAAAAGATAAAACTATTACTTTAAATTACTGAAATTTAGTAGATTCAATTCCATGTAATAACTGTTATAAAAAGTATATTGGACAAAAATCACAGAATCTAAAAAAAATAATTCCTTTACACCAAAAAAACACTTCTGCTTTATCTGAACATGCATATATTACTGGTCACGTACCATACTTTAATGAAATTAAAATTCTCCATAAAGAAAAAAAATTTCAAATAAATAAAACAAATTCTATAAATAAGACAATTGAAATTGATGATTTAAGCTCAATTTATTCTTATATATTATCACTAAATAATTATATACCAATGTAGAAGTCCCTTTATTTATTGAATAAAACTCCAGGTCACTATAGAGTTCTGTATTAATTATAGCAAGGAATATAGAAGATAGTAACGCGACATAATGTATGTCCTTATAATCTACCTACGCATATCAATGCGTCACTCCGTCTCTCCTGGGTTGGTGTAGGTTCGTAGTATAAATATAATGTTACAATAACAATACTGATTCAGCAATGTTATCTCGGTCTTGTCACCCGCGGCGAGTATCTCGTTCATCACTGTTAAACAATAATATTACGTGTAGTAATGTAAACAACGCTCGTCTACACCTCGAAATATTCGGGTTGCTGTCATGATCTAATTTATGAAATACCGAGTGTTTTTCTGATACGCTACACCTCCCCTCTTTTGTGAATGCTCCTTAATTTTGTTGTGGCAAAAATGAGGTCATTCGAATAAACATAATTTGCAAACGTTCTAAAATGTAAAAGATAAACTATACAACATCCTACGCAATTTTATGCGGTTATATAATAATAATAATAATAATGAACTAATAAACAAAATGTTAAAAATGTTTATATATCTTGTTAAAAATAGTATTTGTGATAAAAATTATTGGTTACAGTATTTTTTGTGTGGCAGTAACTATCGGTTACTACAGTTTTTTTCTTGACTGGCCAGTCCAAATGCAAAGAGGTGTTAAAATAATTAAAATTCTAATAAATATATACATAAAAAGTAGAAAAATATATACATAAAAGTAGAAAAATATACATAAAAGTAGAAAATATACGCATTAAAGTAGTAAGAAAAGTACATTATACCTTACACATACGTTATACAAAATATACATTGTGTTATATGCTATTCTAATTCACTGCACTTGTCCAATGTTTTGTCACTCGCGTAAGTGTTCTTCGGCATTGCTTAAGACTAATTTACAAAAAAATTAAAGTATGGAGATTGAGCTTAGAGATTCGCAAACGGTTGAATTCGATTTTGATGTACAGTTTGTTTTTTACCCGTTGCGTCTTCTATTGTTCAATTTACTCCGTCTATACTCGTTATGGAGAAAGGACCATTGTACCAAGGATCAAATTTTGTTCGGTTTTCGTTGTTTATTACAACTAGATCACCTGGTTTAAGCTGTATTTGATTAACTTTTATATCGTAGGTTAGTTTACGCAGCTCTATAGCTTTTGAGATATACTGTTGAGCGAGAATGTTTGTTCCTTGTATCAAGTGTCGAT
Source organism: Pissodes strobi (assembly GCA_016904865.1). Classification (NCBI taxonomy): domain Eukaryota; kingdom Metazoa; phylum Arthropoda; class Insecta; order Coleoptera; family Curculionidae; genus Pissodes; species Pissodes strobi. The sequence continues at coordinate 5,931 of MU185536.1, forward strand.
CTTCCTGGTAATAAGCGTCTACATCGTATACGGGGTCAATTTTCTCTCCTAACAAATTTTCAAACATTTCCGCTTTTCGTGTAAAAACTAATTCAAACGGGGTATAGTTGTGATATGCACTGGGCGTGGTGTTTGGTGTTATAACAGAAACTGTAATATTTGATTAGTTCGTCCCAATCGGTTTTTGCTTCGTTAATTTAGGTACATGCGTATATATTCGTTAAGGACTTTGTGATTTCGCTCACATCCTCCAATGCTTTGACTATGATACGCCGTTGAAAACTTGTGATTTATGTTTATTAATTTCGTCAATTATTGCAATATCTCACGACTCATGTACCCATATCTGTTCTCATCTCTTTCATTGGTCCATATGTGAGTATGAATTCGTCCATTATGGCTTTTGCAATAATTATCTTTGCTTCTTTATTTGGTACCGGTACTATTTTTACACATTTTGTTAATTCGCATTGGATCGTAACTGCGTATTGATTGTTTTATTAATGTTTTCTGGAACGGTCAATTGTATCAATACATACAATGTCGAAAGTTCTCTGTGGAGTAGGTGTAATAATCATGGGTTCCACATGAGTCACTTTCTTTTTATTTAATTGACATTTGGCACAATTTCTTACATAATTTGCTACATCTCTTGACACTCGTTTACAACGATACTTGGTTCTCAATTTTTTGAGCAGTTTCTTCTGTCTACAGTGTCCTCCCATAAGTGGATCATCGTGAAGTTGTCTAATTAGGTTTGTTTTCTCGTCGCGACTCGAGATAACAATAGGCTCTTATATAAAATAATATTTAAATTCTTCAAAACCTTATTCCCTATTTTCTTTAATTCATTTATTGTGCACATTTTAAATATCTGGTCGTTCGTTTTCAGCTTAACCTTATCCATATCCTGATCGCTAGCCACTGATTCGAGCTTAGACAATATTGTCGCTAGAGATATATTCCCATTAGAGATCATACTTTTATTTTCGTAATTTTCGGCATTGAATTGACCTTTTTTCCTCAAGACTATCCTAAGATAGTTGGGCTTATTTTCGAATTTTACCATAGGTAATTTCATTATACCGAGTTTATCTAGGGTTTCTAGAATTTTAGGTTCTGGAATTTGAATTTTTGGTTTTTCAATATTCTTTGTTTATTCTTTATTATCTTTCCTTGACATTGCTCTCGTTATTGCTAATACTTGTACGGACTTATAGGTAATTTCTTTTAATTCGTCCACGCTGATTCTGGACAAGGAGTCAGCTCCCACATTGTTTTTCCCTTTTATGTAGTTTACTTTCAAGTCGAACTCTTCCAAATCGAGTCTCATTCTGGTCAATTTTGACGGTGGGTTTTTCATTGCAAATAGGTAAACAAGTGGTTTGTGGTCGGACTTGACTCGGAATGTTTTCCCTTATAAATAAGCTTTAGAATGATTTATTGCCCAATGTATTAGCCGCTATTGTTGCCTTATTTGCTTCTCCTTTCGTAAATGCTCTATAGGCGTATAGAAGGGTATATCTTTTCCCTCGAAGTTCTGCAATAGAACTGCTCCACATGCCTCTTTCGATTCATCCGTAGTCAAAATAAATTATTTCCTAAAATCGGGATACTGTTAAATTTTTGAGTCTATTAGAGCGGCTTTTAAAGTGTTAAATGCATTTTGGCACTCCTGTGACCAGTTAAATTGAACATTTTCCTTGGTAAGCATATTTAACGGCCTTGCAATGCGTGCAAAGTCGGGGATAAATTTACGATAGTAGTTACAAAATGCAATAAAACGTTTCTATATCGTATTTAGAATTGTCTGGTAGAATGCCTGCGTTGGTAATTTTGTGTCCTAAATATGTTACTTCGTTTTGAAAGAATGTACATTTTTCTGGGTTTAATTTTAAGTTGTGTTTCCTGCATGTCTCAAAAACGCTTTTTACGTTTTTAAGGTGATGGTTTTTCGAACAACCTATTACTATGATGTCGTCCATATACAGAAAAGCTTTTTCGGGTGTAATGCCTGCGTATGCGATGTTCATCATTTTCTGAAAGCCATTAGGGCTAACTTTTAAACTGAATGGCAGTCTGGTGAATTTGAATATTCCTGAAACTAGTGACATCTCTCGATTTTTCTTCCAGCGGAATCTGATGAAGACCTGCTTTCAGATCTAGGGTTGAAAAAAATTTAGCTCTTCCAAGTTGATCTAATATGTCATCTCATCTACTCTAGGTAAAGGAAATTTATCGGCCACTAGTTTATTTTCATTTATAACCCTAAAATCTACGCAAAGTCTCCACGATTTTTTGCCATTTGATGATTTCTTTTGAACGAGTAATATCGGGCTGTTATATTCAGCGGTTGATGGTTCAATAATTTTGCCTTCTAGCATTTTTTGCACTTGATTGTTTATTTCGTCTTTTTGAGCATGCGGTATTCTATAGTTCTTGATTTTGGTCTGTCAATTTTAATGTTTGTTTGTTGTAGTTATTGTTGTTAATTTGTCCGTACTTAGAGCAAAAATGTCGGAAAATTCTTTACATACAGCAATTGTTTCAGTTTTTGCGAAGTCTGTTTAGTTCTCGTTGTAAAATTGCTTCTCTATTTTTCATTGCAGTATCTATGTTGTAAATCTGATAGTTATCTAAACTTTCTGTTTCTATGCCTTCGTTTTTTATTGCCACTTTCGAGCGTTGTGTTTAAAATTCTCACAAAAGGACTTTCTTCAGAAATGATTGGGGATGCTATAAAAACACCTGGGGATATTTCTTTGTTTCCAACCACTGAACTTCCTTTTAGGTGTTTCAGGTTTTTTATTTCTCTTACTATTTCACATCTTGGAGGAATTGTGAGGATGTCTTCTGATGGGCCTGAGTGGATGGGTAAGTTTACAAACCGATTTCCAATTTTTACGGCCATCATCTAATTGGCACAATCTAGGTGACATTGGTTTTTTGCTATAAAATCTCTACCTAGAATTCCATCTGCGGGAATAGGAAAATTGTCGTTGACTACATGAAATTTGTGACTTACTTGATATTCTCTGAAGTAAAGTTCTGTTTTTGTAGTACCTATTGATGCTGTCGCACCATCTGTGACTCCTTTTATTTTGCGGTTTTGTTTTTTACCTGCAGTGGGTTTATTTTCTTTCTTATAAATGGTGATATATCAGCGCCGGTGTCTATAAGAAGTACAATCGTGTCATTTCCGGTCATTTCTGAGTTAATAGATACAAAGTTCGAAAGTATGAGGTCCAATTAAAGATATTTACGAACCCCTTGCTGGACCGAGCTGAGGGTCCTCGGAGTTTTCCGGGTTGTCTTCTATTGCCAGCTGCCTTACGTATCCGCCGTTTCCTTTAGGCATATACTGCTGGTTTCCCCTGGCTCTATTTGCATAATGATTTGCTCTGCCTCTGTAGGTATGACCATTTCTGTTGTTCTGACTCTGTTGTTTTCTCCAATTATTGTCGTGTCTGTCGTACTGTGCATTACTTGGGAGATAATTACGTCGATAATTACCTCTATTGTCTCTTCTAAATGCGCCAAACGGGGAGCATTTGATTGGGTAAAATGGCCTTGTGTATAGCACCGAGTTTGCTGGTGACTCGCCGTTTACATTTAATAACTTAGACAATGCCTCTTGGCAGTTGTTGAATATTCCGGCATCCATAACCAATTTAGCCTTTTCTGAGGTTGAATTCGTTATTAGGGCCTTAACTGTTGCGATTGTAGCGTAGGTTTCGGCTGCTGCTACCGGGACTCCTTCATGGATGTATGCTCTCTTTAGCCTTTGCGCAAGGTCTTCGATCTCTGTGGCAAATCTGGATTTATCTTTGTTGCTTTGATTGAGGCCAAACAGTTTTGCACTGGTCATTTGTGAGCTTTCTACCCTAATTCCTGCTTTTAGTTTGTCTATTATTGAGGTTAGGGAGTCACTTGCTTCTACTAAGTCTCTGGCTTTGCCAATTAATCTTGTCTTTATGTAGGCTACTGCATTGGCTTCGTGATTTTCAGAATTTACTTGTAGGAGTGTAAGGGCGTCAATCACGGTCTGTAATTTATCGAGTGAGCCATCGAACTCTGTTGGGAAAATTTTGCTTGCTAAATTGAAAAATTCAGCGTTTGTCATAGCCATTTTGCAATCTGTTTGCGTATCTTCTTCTGATTCGGCTTCCTCTAATACTTCAGGGTCAATATATTCAATACAGGTGATAGGAATCTTATGGGGCTTTCAACATTTGATACACTCTTATTACTTTGTCCCTTATAGAAGTGAAAAATTTCTTAACGATATATATTTGTTCATGACTTAGAGTTTGGTAAACTGAACGAACGGCTTTGATAAATGTATTGTATAAGTTCAGTAAATTATCACGAATTCCTTTTTTAATGTTTTCCGCCTTCGGCGTCTGTTTTTTAGAAATTCTTTTCGATTCGTTGTTAATAACAATTTGTATGTCCTGTATTCCGGACAGGGTCTCTTCCCACTTTATATCATTCATAAAATAGATTTCTCTCTTACCAGTATTGCGGGGTTACGATGACTTACGACGTAAAATAATTAAATAGGTAAAATATTGTGCAAAAATAAAGCAAAAATAAAATAAAATCAATAAAATCTATACGTAATGTTACAGTCGTATGGATCGCAATACGTACCGCAAGTCTAACAATCCCAGGTCCCCCAACTTTTGTCTAGGAGACCTTCATTGGCCAAGGGGCGGGCATAATAAAAACTTTTCCAAATTCAGCGAATTAAAATGAAAGAAAGAAACCATGACCTTATAAGGATCGAACATTGTTTGGACTTTGGAATACATGCGTGCTCTAAAATTCAAAGCTCGGCATGGAAAAATTACGAATTTTTCGGGGAGATGGGAAAATAAAACCAAATAGAACTCGAACCGTGTTTTTGTTGAAAATTGAGGGCAATTGCGTCATTGCACGTGTTTTCGTTTCGTACAGAGATTCTGGATTTTCTTGGGGACAAAATGCGTCAAAAAAACTGCTATAAAAGCGTGAAATTATCGTAGAAAAATCAGTCTTAACATAATCTTTACTTGCAGCTAGTCCTTATGCCCGATTGGGGTCCGAGAAATTTACAACATAGCTTTGATTTTTCAGATCTGTTACTATGGTCACAGTATTGACCAAACCGAAATTACTCTCTTTCAGTTTAGAGGCTCGTGGAAATAACTAAGTAATTAAGTAGATTCATGTCGTCGGTTCGAAAAGTAAAGTAAAGAAACGTGGTTGAAAATTCGTCATCCGTAGAGGAAGGAGATTGTCAAACAGGAGCAAGGGTGGCTACGATGGCAGGTTCCAGGTTAAATTTAAGCGATAGACAGTAAGTTTAGTTTTAAGTCATAATGTGTAGAGTGCTGGTAGATTTGAAAACATTTATCGTTGTCTGTCTGCGAGAATTTCATGAGTATTTCAGTAAAACATTTCAGTGCTCAAGTTAGACAGTAAGTTTAGTTTTAAATCATAATGTGTAGAATGCTTTTATATTTGAAAACATTTATCGTTATTACAATTCAGTGCTCATTTAAATGATGAGATTTTTTTTATGAATATGCGATTTATTTCAACTGCCTACTCAGTAGCGTGCCGTGGATATAAGGACGGGAGGGGCGAGCTATTTCGAGGGCGCCGAATGATGAGCCATTTGCAGTTTGCATTAGGAGGCTGAGGCGAGTTAGATAGAGGGCGGGGGGGGGGGGGGGGCGTTTTCCCCCCCCCCTGGCCCCCTATACGGCACGCTACTGTGCCTACTGTTATGTTATTTATTTAATTGTTTTAAGTACGATATTTAATCCTAACAGTGGTGGCTCGTGGCTTTGAAAAGTGGGGAAGAGCTTTTGACATCGACAGAGGGAACAGCGAAAAATTTTTGGGGTCCACGCCCAAACTGCCAAAATTTCTTAATAATTATTACCGGTATTTTTTAGGTAAATCATCAAAAAATAAATTATATTAATATTGTATTAGCAACAAATCATTTTGTTGCTAATACAAATGTCTACGAATAACACACTAAAACTAGAATATATAGAAAATATCTCTTGTATAATACTATAATGGATCAACCGTTGAATGTAAATAAAAAATAATTCCAAGAATTCATGGCGGAATGTCCCCTAATAAACTCGCAATAAACGAAACACCGTGCTTTCGCGTTGATCTGAGAATGGAACTGCTACACACCAGCTCTTCCAATCATTGCAAACCAAACAAATGTACGACCACTACGACGTCATCGTTGTCATAGCATCCAACTAGTTGCGCTTATACTTTTGATGACTCGACGGCTTTCGAGCGATGCCTCTTCCGTAAAGGTCTACACAAATGATAATGAAATTGTCACTGCTATCGGCGCGCACGCGAAGAGAAATAGACATTTTCATGTGGGTTCACCTCTGTTCTATTCGATAGTGGAGTTAACGGGCAATGTGCAGGTGGCGAGATTCTTATTTTATGAAGCTTTGATTTTAATATTTGAAAATAATTGAATTATTAGTTATTAGAGGGGTAACGGGAAACATATTATTCCTAAACTAAGAACATTTTATCATTGAATCTTAAAATATATTATTTTACTGATGAATGAATTAATTGTATTTCTTTAAATTACATTTTCTTGAGGAAGAGGCACTTCCCCTACTTCCGCTCAATAGCCGCCACTGAATCCTAAAAACCATAATTTTATTTTTTTTACAAAATAACTCGCAATACGTTTGGCAAACAACGGTGCGAGTCGGTTGACTAACATTTCGTATTACGTAATTTATAAGAAGTGAATCGTTAGCCTTACAATGACATCATTAAAATATTACAGTTTTGGCAAAATCGTGCGGTAAAATGGCACAATTCTATCTACAAAGTGGCAGAATCCAAAATTATCTATGATGAACCCTGAGCTCAAGAGAAGATTTCAACTCCTCATATAAATATTTATCTATGATGTTGTCATTTTAATGTTTTAATAAAGGTTTAATTATTTTTAATATTTGTTGCTACAGTTTATATAATAGATAATATAATGAAGAATAAATCACATTACAAACCACATCTTTATAGGACGTCATATAGCATTTAAGGCAAAGTGAAAATTATTGAGGTACCTATTTATTTATAGTGTTGGAATATTTTAATCTGTTTAAATTTTGTACAACAATTTTATCATAAATAATGTAGTTTATTACCATTATAGAATTGTCAGCGGTGGTTTAAATTGTCTCTTTTTACAGCTGAAATTATGAGTGTTTTGAGGCAAATATCATCTATAGGATGGCACCGAATAATAGTAGTCTTTCTGTCTCTTTGGTTAATAGTAGTACTATTATTAGCAGCTTATCCAGGAATTAATTCGACCAACAATTTAGACTCAAGATCCTCAGAGAAGCTTGTAAGGGCATTGACTGACTTGGAAGCCCTTAGAAAACAAAATCAAGAGTTGTGGGAAATTTTTAAGGAATTAAGTCTCAAGTAGGTAAATATATTGATATCAGTGTAAGTATGCTCAAATTCGTGATTTTGTTGTAGGTGAAATTTACCTATTAGCAGAAGTCGCATGTTAGTAGGGTTGCCATCCATCCCGATATATCGGGACTGTCCCCGTTATTGAACCCCATGTCCCGACGTCCTGATTAAACCTTTATCTCTAACTCAAATACTAATAAAGTTTATATAATATACTCATATCCTAGACTTTACCATTTTCATATTTATTTGTGATGCAATATATCCCTATTTTCTAAGACTTGCGCTGATTTCAGCTAATTTACAATAGATGCATTGGTTTAAGTTTCCGTGAGTATGTATTTGCCTGTATTTGCCTATCCCGCATATAAAGCAAATTGTGAAAGATTTTTTTCACTTATAAATTCCCAATGGAACGAAAGAAATCGAATATCATTGGACTCTGTTTGAAGCTATTTTAGAATGTCATTTTCATTTAAAATATCTGGTGCTCAATTTTATAAATATGTTAAAGAAAAAAAGGAAATTTTGCAAAAAGAATAAATCTTAGAAGTACCCTAACAGCACAAAGATTCAAATTCAAATGGTTTATTTCCATCGACATCATAAAACAATTTATAGGAATTGTCAATTAAAAAATACAAAGTACAAATAGTGTAAAATTACTGAAATATAAAAAGAAACTAAATCTAGTCAAAGTTACAGTTAAAAAACTCTGGCAATGAGTAAAATGGACAGTCAGCTAACATGGTCTTAAAGGTCTTCTTAAAAATTGACAAAGTCTGAGCACTCCTGATTCTAATGGTAGATGATTAAAAATTTTAAGAGAAGTAATATCTGGACCATCCTGTATTTGTGACAATCGTGTAAAGGGGATTTATAATTTATCTGCATTTCGGGTTTTATAAAAATTGAAATCTCATGATCTCATGTGGTTCGAAAGATTTTTATATATTTGACATGCACACTGCAGGATATACATGTTTACTATAGTTAGGATTTTCTCCTTTTTAAAAGTTGCACGGCATGTTTCTCTGAAGGAAAGTCTAAACATGGTACATATGATGCGCTTTTGACATATTAGCACTCTCTCAATGCTGCAAGAATTACCTCAAGCTAACAAGGCATAAGATAAAGTAGAAAGCACTGAGGCATAATAAAAGCTTTTAAGCGTATACATATCCACATAGTCCCGAAGTTGCAAGATGGCATAATTGCTGCATGACAACCTATTGCACACAGATTCCACCTGAGGATCCCATGACAAATGTTGATCAAGCACAATCCCCAAAAACATGGCAGAGTCCTGTTGGATGAGGCTGCTTGAGGACCCCTCCCTGAGGAGTAAGCACCTATCCTGAACCGCTCGAACTGGTGTGAAAACAAGGAAGTTGGTTTTCAAACTATTCAGACAGAGACCATTTAGCTGGCACCAGCCCGCAATATCAGCTATACACTTGGTGGCTTTGAAGTGGAGAGTCCGATAGTCAGTACCCGAGATGACTGCTGATGTATCATCTGCAAAAAGTGTTATGTAGCTGTCATTAATTAGGAAAGGTAAGTCATTAATAAAAAGTAAAAACAAAATGGGCCCAAGAACACTACCCTGTGGAACCCCAGCTTCCCAATGAGACACCGTCACCTGACCAGCTACTTCCAGTTTAACAGCCTGGGTTCTACCTGCCAAATATGATTCAAGCCACGAATTTGTATTCGAGTCATTATAACTCTTGTACTTTTTTCGGATCAACTGAACTGTCATAAGAATAAAAATACAAGTTAATGTGAGAATTTCCTCCCTAATAAATAGCGGTCTACAGTGTTCTCTGGAGCCAGCTCCGCATAGCCATCTCACAGCCCGCTTCTGCAATACAAAAACAGACTGTATTTATTTATTTATTAGCAGAAATTACATATTATCCTTAGTACTATATTTTACAACTACTGTAAGAAAAAATATAAATATATAATGAAAACTCAACAACTCATAGTCTTAATGTTTTCACCTACTGTCTACTGCTAATATTAAGTACACTATAGTATTAAGAATAATGTGTGTGCACTCCATAATTACCTACGTTTTTGAAAAAGAGGTTCAAGTTATCAAAAACAATTTAAGAAAAAAAAACAAAACAATACTCATACAAAAATAGTAAAAATAAAAGAGATTCAAAGCGAGTTTCCCATCTCAAAAGAATAGTAAACTCCCAACATACCCAACTCCCATGTATTTAATTCCCCTCTAAAATCCATTTAACAATATCCTTTTTACATCTCCAATAAGGTTTAGATCTTAACTCTGCTGGCAAACTGTTATAAATCCTTGGCCCAACACAGTAGATATGATTCTGGCAAATGGAATGTCTTGGATTTTGTAATAATACATTATTTTGCGCTGCGTTTCTAGTATTAACCCCATGATTTATTTATTTATTTATTTATTTAAATACAAACTCCACAGATTTACATCCATTTACGGAGTAGGACAGGACATGTCAAACCATACTAATTACATAGATCCTCCAATAGGCGATTAATTGTTTTCTTAAATCCATCCAAACCCAATGCAAAAATATCACAGTCATCTCTAATTTCATTACACAGCCAATAAGAGAAGAATTGTAGTAATAATTTGTTCTTGCATTGTCAACATATAATGTTAATGGACTTCGTGTCCTATAGGACGGTACATAAAAATTCAGACAACTTAACAAACTGGGATCATAAATTAGGTTATGCAGTAGTTTATAAATAAACACCAAAGAAGCAAATTTTCTGCGCATATCCAAAGATTTGATGTTTAGGGAGATCATGACATCCTGCTTAGCTATATGGAACTCATACAGCCCTGTTTCTTTGTAGTGAACATACCTTAGAAATTTATTCTGTATTTTCTCTATTTCATATTTGTGATTTTTGTAGTATGGGTCCCATATAACCGAACAATACTCAAGAATGCTCCTTACATAAGATATATACAATATTTTAATACATTTTATATCACGAAATAGCTTACAGCTCCGGACAATAAAGCCATACATTTGTGTTGCTTTATTTACGATATTGGATATGTGGGTTCTAAACGTCAACTGCATATCAAAAGTAACACCAAGATCTCGCATTTCTGTGACTTCACTCAAGAGTTTACCACCAATCGTATATGGGAACCTCATAATATTCTTCTTTTTTGAAAAGTGCAGAACAAAACATTTGTTTATATTAAAAAACAAGTTATGTTTAAGTCTCCATTGATGTAACTTATTAAGATTCAGTTGCAGCTTTCGGCCATCTACCCCATCACAAACCCTTGAGTATAGCTTCAGATCATCTGCAAACATCAATATATTTGAATTTGTTATTTCCGTTACTATATTATTAATAAACATTAAGAACAATAATGGTCCAAGATTTGAACCCTGTGGGATACCAGATGTAGCCAAATAGTAGTCAGAATAATATCCTCTTATAACAACCCTTTGATATCTCTCCTCCAAGTAAGACTTAAAGAATGCTACCAAGTTATCATGAAATCCGAATTCCTTACTCAATTTTGTCAAGAGAATTGTATGAGACACCTTATCGAAAGCTTTGGCAAAATCTGTGTAAATCACATCTACTTGAAATTTATTGTCTAGACTTTCAGCTATATACTGCGTGATATTACACAAATTAGTGCTTGTGGACTTATTACTTAGGAAGCCATGTTGATATACACTAATCTTATGCGATACATAGCTGTAAACATATTTATATATAACACTTTCAAATATTTTTGCTGGACAGGACAACAGGGAAATAGGTCTATAATTTTGTATATTTGATTTATCACCACTCTTAAAGACTGCACATATTCGAGTTTCTTTCCATTTTTGCGGAAATATATTGCTTTTAAGTGAAAGGTTAAATATGTCTCTAAGTGGTTCAGCCAGAAATCCTATCATGCCCTTAAAAATATAGGACGGGATGTTGTCCGGCCCAACTGCTCTGTTAATTTTAAGTTTTTTCACAGCATCACAGACATCCTCATATGTGACCTCTGTAATGCAGAGTACATCAGAGACATCAAAAATGTCCACATTTTCTGGATTGTGAATATTGTTATCATTGTACACCGAGCTAAAGTATGAGGCAAAGGCATTTGAGATACTCCGGCCCTCAGTGTATTCAACATCATCCAAATGCACATTACTAGGAGTACTTGTTGATTTTTTGTTATTATTTATATACTGCCAAAAAGATCTTGGATCCTGATTAATATCAAGCTGAATTTTGTTAAGGTATTGTTCATGGACACTTTTAATGTCTCTTTTTATTTTTGAGCGTAACTCAGTATATTGATTTTGATAACATAGATTACCAGTTTTTTTAAATTTATTTCTGAGTTTATCTTTCTCTTTGATGTCTCTAATAATACTCTTACTAAAGTATACAGGATACCTGCGCACAGGTGATTTACTTTTTGGTACACATATTCTAAAAATGTCATTGATTTTATCATAAAAATGTTCAACAGCCAAATTTATATCCCTAAATGATTTCACGTCCCAGTTAGTATTTTGAAGTAACTGGTACATTGCACAATAATCAGCTTTTCGAAAATTAAAATTGCTAGTGGTATCACCATTGTTGGATAGAGATCTTTGTTTTGCATTTTTTAATTTGATTTCTATACCCAAAGGTGGATGATGATGGTCTACATTAACAAAACCAAAAGTGCTCCCTGTTACAAGACACTGAAGTCCCGTCAATACAACATCTAATATGTGGTTATTCTTATTAACAATCCTGTTTACTTGTTGACAATTCAAGAAATCTATAAAGTTAAGTAGCATTTCCACATTTGAGTCTTTACTATTTACTGACTAAAAATCTCCCAACCGAGCAATATTAAAATCACCAACAATAACAAAATTATCATCATACAAGTATTCAAGACTTTTCAGGTATGAAAAAAAATCATCTCGTGTGCTCATAGAGCATCTAGTTGATATATAAATTACCAATACATACATATACAGATAATCATTTACATACAATTTTATACCCACTAAATCTATATCGGGACTGTTAAAATCTAGTTTTAACAATATATTTATATTATCTTTATACCAATCAGCCTTCAACATGAATCTTATGATTGCCCTAGTATGTAATTGTTGAGGTGACAGAATGCCGCTATCCTTATACACTAACACTGTTGGATACCTTTTTTGTTTAAACAACATTACTTTAATAATCCATTTCTGAACTATTTGAAGTTTACCAATTTCTGTAACCCCTGCACCACCCCATACCACATTGCCGTAATTAATGACAGATTCAACCAATGCAAAATAGACAGATTTTAAAGATGTAAAAGTAACTATATTTCTAAGTTCTTTAAATTTAAATACATATAAGTTTCCTAACTTTACCAACAATATAAGCTATATGTTCTTTCCATGAAAAAAGTTCATCAATATATATCCCCAAGTACTTTAAGCATTTTTTTCTCTTTATTTCTATACTTTTCCTCATCTACATTAATGATCTTCTAAACCTTGATCTGTTGGGAGTGATTGGGGCATTTGCAGATGATTGCACGGCACTATGGTCACACAATGACCTTGCAACTCTTCAAAGTATGATTGAGATGGACATAAAGAAGATTAAATCTTGGTGTGATGCGAACCAACTATCTCTCAACCTATCAAAAACACATATCGTTAAATTCAGAGACTCCACCATGGAAAACATCACCATTGACAGTCATCCCCTCAATATTGTTGAAGCATCTAAATTTCTGGGTTTAAACATAGATTATAGGTTGAAATTTGACTCACACTTAAAAGCTTTGAACAAAAAACTGGCCTCAGGTTGTTACAGTATTAGGGTCATTGCCAGAGAACTTGGTATGACCGTTGCAAGAACCACCTACTTTGCATTGATTGAGTCGCACTTGAGGTATTGCATCCCATTCTGGGGTTTCTGCTCCCAAGGTCTTTTCCAGTCTGTTTTTGTGCTGCAAAAAAAGGCTCTTCGACATATGTGCCAGGTGCATCCTCGGACTCATTGCAGACCACTTTTCCTTGAGAGTGGAATTCTTACCTTGCCAAGCCTTTTTATATTGGAAACAGTGTGTCTTATTCACAAGCATGTCTCACGCTTCCCTAACACCAGAACCTACCAAACAAGACAGGAACATGATCTTCCTTTACCTATCCCCCAATCAACATACATCAAAAATTCAATAATTTACACAGGTGTGAAAATGTACAATCATTTACCCATGGAAGTTCGTAGTATTGCTGTTTTGAGGTCATTTCGTCTTAGTTGTAGGAACCTCTTTCTTGATAGAGCTTTTTATTCGACTCATGAATTGAATTGGGGAGATGTTGTATAGTGTCATGTCATACCGTAAATTTATCATTTTACCCTTTTGTTCATGTATTGTTTAATTGACCTATTTTACCTATTATTAATTTTTATTGATTTGTATAGACCACTTTTTACCCGTTATTTTTGGGCCTTTAGCTCAAACACTTGGGTTGAAATTTTGTGGGCTAAGGGCGTCAATTTGTTGATTTGGCTCAATATGTTAGTATAAGAAATAACTATAGGCTTTGTTAATAAGGATTCCATATGAAATGTAATTCTTGAACAATAAAGTATGTTTTCTATCTATCTATCTATCTATAAAACCATCACACTTACAATTCAACAAATTACAATTACCATTGTGCAGCTTAATTGTTTCAAAATTAGGAAGGGTGCGAGATGAGAGTGAAAAAGTAATAAACTTAGTTTTTTCAACATTTAAGGAGAGTAAACTTTGATCCAACCATTTTTTTATTTTTTGTAACACAAGCTCAGCTTTTTGCTTACAACCTTCCCCGTCCTCACCACTCAGAACCAAGACTGAATCATCCGCAAAACAAAAGACTATATCCTCACCAATGACAGAAAAAATACCATTAATGTAGATATTAAACAACAATGGAGAAAGCACTATGCCATGCGGCACTCCAAACTACCTTTGATCTGTCACTTACCATATCCCCAATCTTGGTACTTTGTGTTCTGTCAAGATATGATTTAATGCGGTTGTGTGGGGTTCCTCTTATTCCTACCTGTTCTAAACGATCAAGTAGTATCTTGTGTGCCACAGTGTCGAAGGCCTTTCGTAGGTCTAAGAATAAGGCAATAACCTTCTTACCCTGATCCAATTTTCTTAGTATTACCTCAGTAACCTTACACAGTGCTTTTTCTGTATTTGAATTCTGTCTAAAAGCAAATTGATACCTATTCAAAACATTATTTTTTTCCAAAAATTTCAAGAGTTTACTTCTAAGATATTTTCCAATTATTTTACTAATGGTACTAGTTAAGCCTATAGGTCTATAATTGTTAACATCCATTTTATTACCCTTCTTGAATAATGGGATTATTACTGCATTCTTTAAAATTTTTGGAAAAACACCAGTCAAAAACACCGTATTTGTAATGTGTAGAAGAGGTTCCATCAGTTGTTTATGAAATTTTTTTATAATCGTAGAACAAATTTCATCCTCCCCACCTTTAACACATTTCTTTAAACTCATAATATGTTCTTTTAATTCTGTATAGTTAACTGGACCAAGCATAAAAGAATTTGTCACTCTCTCCTTATCACATGTTTTTTCAGTATCATTTAAATTCCCTATCCTGCTAGCCAGCTTAGTGCCAATTGAACTAAAAAACTTATTGAACTCTCCAGCTATAAGATAATTATCAGTTAGTTCTACATTATCAGAGCCTGCTATTTTATTTATTTCAGATGTCACATGCTGATCATTGGTCGCTTGCTTAATTATATTATATATTCCATAATTTTTTGAATCACCAGCACTCTGTTGAGCCAACGATCCATAGTAGGTATACTTTGCTGTTTTTATAAGTTTTGACAGTAATTTTCTATACTCCTTATACCGATTCACAAGAATTATATTATTATTATGCAAAACATATTCTTTTTTAATCTATCCCTGTTCCTTATAGATTTTACTAAACCCCCAGTTATCCAAGGCTTAATTCTTTCCTTTTTACAAGATAATTTAACTGTTTTCTTTGCCCTAGTAATCAATCCTTTCAGTATATGTATAAAATTTTCTGTACACAAGTCAGCATTATTAGCATTCAGAACTCCGTCCCATCTTTCTCCATCAAGATATTCCTCAAGTTTTTCATAATTTATAATTTGAAACTCTTTTTGTTTATTTTTGTTTTCAATGTTTATGTCAAATCCGATGTTGAGTAAGATGGGATCATGGTCGGTCAGCTTGTGTTCCAGAACTACTGTGTTTAACCCCTGTAAAATCTCATTTTTACATTTGATAAAAAATGGTCTAAACAAGGTTCAGAATTCCCCATTTTTCTAGTGGGTTTATTTACAACACTTATGAATCCATAACTATTCATCATATTAAGATAATCATTAGTTGAATCAGCATTACCCAACAAGAGATCTATATTAATATCCCCCGTAAAAACTGAAGTAGGGTATGAGATGCAGGCCAGCGAAGCCCCAAAATTGAAAAATGAGACTCTACCAGGGCAAAGTATACATTTCTAGCCGTTTTCATTTCAAGTTCATTGCGAACCAATCTAATAGCATAGCAGGCCGAGGCTAATTTTTTTCTCAACATAAAAATATGTGTATCAAATTTTAATTTAGAGTCAATCAAAACTCCCGAAAATTTAGCGTGGTCTTTATTTTCTACATTTTCCCCATTTAGTGAGAGATTTGGAGCAGCTCCCTTAAATGTTATAAGATTAGTTTTGCCTATGTTAAAAGTAAGGCTGTGTGCATCACACCATTTCTTTATAATTCCAATATCATTATTTATCGTTTCTCCCAAAGTAGCGTTATTTGTTCCTAGCCACAGAATTGTGGTATCATCAGCAAATAATGTAAAGGATCCATTAATGCTGACGGAAGCTAGGTCATTAATGTAGATGAGAAACAATAATGGTCCAAGCACTGATCCCTGTGGAACCCCAGAATCAATGGTTTGCACCGATGATACACTGCCATGGCAACTAACCACCTGTTTCCTATTTGCCAGATAGGACTTAAGCCAAGTCAAAGCACAGCCCCTAAAGCCATAATGAGGTAGCTTTTGCAGCAGTATTCCGCGATCCATACAATCAAATGCCTTGGAAAAATCGCAAAATACCGCCGCGGCCATCTCTCCTCTATTCAGTCCCAAATAAAGCCTCTCAAGTAAATTAAAAATCGCATCACTAGTGCCATTCTTTTTCTGAAAACCCAATTGGTTTTTATTGAGTAAGTTATGCTTTTCCAAAAAAGACAACATTCTGATTTTAACAATCTTTGAAAGTGTTGGAAGTATTGGGATTGGTCGAAAACAAGAGGGATCATTAGAGTTTCCACCCTTAAAAAGAGGTTTCACCAGAGCCGTGCTCAAACTATCAGGGAAAATTCCCAAGTCGAAGGAAATATTTATAATTCCAGCAAGCTCTTCAAGCACCGAGTTCGAAAGATTAATAAAGATCTTCAATGAAACGCCATCAATGCCTGCTGAATTTTTATTTTTTATTGATCCAAATATACTTTTTATTTCATTTGCATTGGTGTGGTATAGACAAAAGGAGTCTCGTACAGATACACTTCGCAGAAAATCCATAGGATCAATGCTAGAACATATATCCTTTCTCAAGTTTTCAGCCACCGAACAATAAAAATCATTGAAGCCATCTAAATCTATTTCAGTCTGATAATTAATTTTATTATGACTTCCCCTTAGATCATTTACAATGCCCCAAATTTCTTTTGATTTATTTCTTGCATTACTAATTTTTGTATTATAGTACATTTTTTTACATTTTCTATAACTTTCCGGTAGATTGATTTATACTTACTGAAAAAATTTATTACAAATTCTGATGGATTATATTTTCTAAGTGTGTGTAAAAATCTAAGGTTTTTTGAAGAGACTTTAGTTCCATTCGTTACCCATGTCTTTTTTCTTTTTTGTTTTATGGATTTTAGTGGGAAATTTTTATTAAAAAGGATAACTAATCTAAGGTTAAATTCATTGAGGGGATCTGGAGAGCTCCTAATCTCCTCCCAGTTTATATTTTGACAGTCATTTCTAAATCTTGTAAAATTGGATCTACTATATATTCTGCCCTTTCTCTTACTTCTAATAGTCTTCGTTTTCAAGTTTATCTCAGATAGTATGGCTTCATGGTCCGATAAAGCAGCCGGCACTACCCTCGTTTTGCAACAGTGTTTATCATTGAAGTTTGTACAAAAATAGTCAAGTAAAGTATTTGAAGCATTAGTTATACGCGTAGGGTCCTCAACCAACATTTTTAAATTAAAGGATAGAAGGATTGCAGACAGACTCTGTGTGTGTATAAAATCTTTATCTAAATAATTTATGTTAAAATCACCCGTAATCAAAATCATGGACCTTACCGGCAAAAGTGAAAGCAACGTCTCCAACCTGTATAAAAATTCTTGAACTTTGCTATGTGGGGGTCTATAGATGCATAAAAGATAAATGTTGATCTTTTTATTATGCACAAGTGAGAACTCCAACTCATTTTCCACCAGCATATCATTATATTATATTCGCACACACTAAAAAAGTCTACCCATCCATGATCTCTACTAATAAATATTGCTGTACCACCCCCCACTGTATTCTTTCTGCGGAAAGAAGTGAACATTAAATAGCCTGAAATGGACAGAGGTTCACCCACTCTCAGCCAATGTTCGGTTATAAACAAAATTGAGGGCATGTAATGGTACTGCAAAAATACTGTTAGTTCATTAATCTTGTTACGAATTGATTGGATATTCAACGAAAGACATGACACATCGGTCAGAGTTCCATATCTGTCCAGCGTGCCTGTCCTTCCCCGTCTAAAAAAGCTTGATCCGAATTAGAATAATTCCATGACATGGAAGAAGACTGGCCCACTATCTCTCCAGGTCCAACACTCAGAACCGCATCCACTGCATGCCCTGGAGGAACGCTATAATCAATCCGAGAAGCCCCCGAACATTCATGTGAAACCTCAACATCAACGTTAGGGATAATAAAATGCAATGTTCCATGCCCTTCAAATTTCGACAACTCTAAAATGGCCCTGTGCATAAAACCTGCCAGCACTCGCTTGCCTCTCGAATTCAAAAAAATACTGCTGTCAGAAAAACAATTTGGGTCAAACTTATCCTGCAAATCCAGTAACTTTACATTATTTGAACAATAACATAAACTCAACATACAATTAAAAATATTATTATTTACGAAATACAACATTTTTGTAGCATTACAGTTAAAATTAATTGGAATGGTACATACAATCAGGTTTGTACAAAAACACTTATTAGTCAATGAAGTTAGGCATTTCATAGATATATTTTCATTGTTGATTCCAGCCAAAAGAAGTACGAAATCTGACTTTATGAATTTGTCAATAGTTGAATCTGATCCAGAAACAACCTCATTTAATTTAGCAAAGGGCTTACATATAATTTGAACTGAAAACAAGTCTTTGAGAAAGAAAACTAAAGAATTGTACATATATTTACCAAAACCATCCGTCAATATTAACACCTTGTTTTTTTTAGGAACGTCTTCTGTTTTCTTAGTTTCAGCAACAAAATTTTCCTTTTGCACGTGAACACAGTCACTACATTTAGATTCAGATTGAACAGTTTGAGTTTCCATCATATCCCGTCCAATTCCTCTTGAAGAAAGGTTGTCTGCTTGTGACTTTAAAAAATTTATTTCAGTTGCGTATGTCAAATTTTCCAGCTCTAGAACCCTAATCGAGCTGATCATGCTCTTATTTACTGAGTTAAGATCCTCCAAATCCGTTTCAAAATTAGACATTTTATCCTTGTATGATTGTAAAGTTTGATCAAGAACGAATTTTTCTTGCTTTAGTAAATGTATACTTTTATAAAGAGAAATAACTTCTTCACTTTTCACATTTAATTTATCCAGGATTTGCTGTTCAGATTGAAAAACATCATCCTCGAATTCCTGGGTTTTTTCTTTCTTTCCTGAATGCTGTTGAAGACATTTAAATTCAGACCTCATCTTAGATAATTTCTCTTCTAAGTCCTGTATTAAGTCATCCTTATCAGAGGTTATTATTTCAAGCTGATCGTTTTTCTCAATGACTTGAGTTTTAAGCAAGTGGTTTTATCGCTGTAAGTTATCAATTTCGTCAAATAACGGCTTTGGTATACCATCTCTTTCAAATGTCTTTTTACATTCCTCTGAGCAATAAATTTTCTGCTCACCCAATTTTATATGGTTTTTAAAGTCCCTTTCAAGACAACTGGAGTGGAAAATATGTGAACAAGCCACACAGCAATAATAAATAGATGCTCTATTTGCACAGCATCTGAACTTGAACTTAGTGCTCATTATTTATGTTAATAATTTATTGACAATCGGCAAAATGCTTAAACTTTAGGGTTTGAAATGAAATAGCGTAATATAATAAATAACAATAGAATACTACGTTGGGGTTTGGAACCTTCGGCAACATGCACCAAAACAGAGTTTTATCCACAATACCGAAACAGAATATTTGCACTCGAGGCGCGTTTCACTAACCATGTTAGCATCATCAGGAGATGATTAAAACTCAGTTTTAATCATCTCCTGATGATGCTAACATGGTTAGCGAAACGCGCGTCGTGTGCAAATATTCTGTTTCGGTATTGTGGATAAAACTCTGTTTTGGAACAATAGAATACAACACCGTTAAACTCTTGTATAAGAGGAAAAAGATCTTTCAGAGAATCAACTGGTGCTAAAACTACTGAACCCAAACCGGAAAGTACCCGGTGATGTTTTTTCTAGTGGTGTACTTGTAATGCTTCTTTTATAAGATGCATTTTTGAAAGTTTAGCTGATTTGAACCGAAAAAAAAATGACTGAGAAGAATTTAACAGACCAGAACTTTTAATAAAACAGTATTTTTAGTCAAAAATGGTGGTAAGCCTCTACTCGTATATGGTTATAAATAGACTCAGTTCCAAAAAAATTACGCACCTAATTTTGGTTGCAGCTTACAACACGCTTTGTCATTTCTGACGAATAGACCAATTTTTTTATTTTTATTTGTAGGTAGGCAATTCATTTGTCTTTTAAAATAAAATAAATGAGGAGGAAATTTTCTCAAAACCTCCTGGACGGCAGTGGAAAATCTCAACCATGCTTTTGTGTATTAATCAAGTAATGGTTTTGACAGTGCTTACACTCTATGTGAAGGACGCTTCTTTGACGAGCATTTTGTTTCTTTATTCATTGCTTTATCTCTAACATTGTCTGACATACACCTTTTTGGTGAGATACACAGATGATCGCTTGCTGAGATTGCGGATTTTACGGAATCCATGAATATACTACGAGAAACGTTCAGCAAGATCATGGATGGCCAAACCCGTGGTGTTTCAATCAGAATCAGACGGTATATAAACGTTTAAAAGGAGTTAATTTAAAAGCTAAGAAATCTGCAAGAGGTCCCAAATTTTTGACCGAATATCGTGCGGGTACTGCGGGTAGAAGAAATTTCGTCGAAAATTATGGAAAATAGAATATTGCTGAATGGTCGATTGTCTTGTTTACGAACGAGTCAAGATTTTGCTTTAAAATAGTGTATTGAAGAAGAAGTGTGTGGAGAAGGACTGGTGAATGGTTTAATAAGAATTTAATAATATAATGCAAAAATTTTAACGGTGCTTCAGTTGGTGTGGAGAGATATTTCAATGAATGGAAAAACACCTGTTATTCCGGTGAGGTAGTATACATTCTCCCAATGCTACATTGATATTTCACACCAGATGTCTATGCAGAGTTAGCATGTTATGTTATTTAGGTTAAAATTGTTTTCACATCATACATATTGTATAATAAATTAATACAAAATAAATTATTCTGGGCTCAATTTTAAATATAAAATTGTGAAATTTTGTTTAATAGTATATTTCTGAGCAAGGATAATAAATTACCTACCAAATATAGCCTACTGCTAAAAAAAAATTAAATTTCCATAAATTCTCTTAAATTACGGTAAGTTCTCGTAATTTAACGAATATTACCGACCAAAAATAAATTACGGTAATTTTTACATCACTAGCACTGAGTCCACAAAAAAAGTATTAAAGGTATTAGCAATATTAAGACTGCCTGTAACCGTCTTTCCGTTATCATTAACCACATTAGGAACACACCTTGTTTTGTGACTTGAGAAGTTGGTAGTGGAGTTAATGATTTTCCATGAGGCTCGAGTTATATTGCTAGAAGTAACGAACTTGTTTGAATTATAGGCTTTTTCAGCATTTATGATATTTTCTCTATGCACCTTTAATCTAGTTCTATAAGATGATAGTAACTCCTGGTTGTGAGTGGATTTTAGTTAAGTATGAAGCACTCTCAACTGTTTGCTCTCATTAATTATCCATGGTGTTATCCACTGATTAGACTTTCTGTGGTTGGGCTTGGGTTTGTTTATATAAGGAAAGCTCATATTAAACAAACTGGAGAAAGTGTCAAAAAAAGTAAGAAAATTACTTTCTAAATCCAGCATCTCAAGGTCTGACAGCCAATTTTCTTCAGACAGCAAGTGGTTAAAGAAATGTATGTTTTCATCAGAAAAAGATCTATACCTCACCATAGAAAATTTGCCTAAATCAGGGGTAATTGAGTTTCCCAAGTCAATACTTAGAATTTGAGCACAATGATCTGAAAACGCCAAATCAAAGGTTTCAGTTGAAAGCAGTGCAGTGTTAATAAATGCATTATCAATCAAACTACAGGATGAGCCCCGAGTCCTAGAAGATTCAGAAAAAGCTTGTGTAAGACCATAGTATATACTAAAAGTTTTAAAATCAGAGCTAGGAGGACGATACAGACAACAAACTAAATGTTTTACACTACTCACAGTCTGGAAAAGAGCAGCAGCACATTCAAAATTGTTAGGCAATGAAAATTCTTTATTTTCTACATGTTTATAGGTACTGAAGTCAGTTCTGACAAATATTGCCACACCACCACTACATGAGTTCCTACAGAAGTATGACGCGACCTCATAATGATTAAGTTTGAAACATGTAATCTCCATAGTTGACAACCAAGTTTCTGTGATGCAGACAATTTCAGGATAGGCATTTGAATGTAAGAAGACGTCCAAGTCAGCGGACTTAAGTTGAATGCTTGAATGCAACAATCCTCACTCCCTTCATGATATCATTTTCTTCTGGGCTTTCCCGAATAGCCGTTGTTTTTGTAACTGGATGTAGATCTTTGGTTATGGGAACGAAAAAATGTAAATTTCTTTACAACTATTCCCTCTGGCCAGTTTTGGGCTGTAGCAGATTTGCCTCAATTTCTTTGGGTGCCTTGACCTTGAAAGCCTTATATTCGCCAGACTTAACATCTGTACTCTCAATGTTAAATCTAATGTCCTGTCCAAAGTTAGCTTTCAGATATTTCAGAAGATCAGACTCACCAATGTCAAGTGAGACTTTTGAAACTGATATTGAAGTCATTGGACTGGATGCCACCAGACTTCCAGGATTATTCTCAGATCTTTTCTGGCCAACTATAGAGTTAGCCTGGTTTGCAACTCCATCTGAGATGAGGGTGGTTCGAGGAGTCCTTCCAGCTTCGTCGTCAGCTAAATTGATATATTTGCTGAGGGTCTGTTGGGTTGAGGCTTGCAATAAAGCATGATTAACATTATGTGCGGATATTTCAGGTTTTTGTGAAATAGTGCCATTGCCAATGTTCAAATGACTCTGGGAATTCAATTCTACAGCCAGATTAAGTTTTTCCAAGAGTGATTTTTTCAGTTCCAAGCTATTCTGCTTTTCACCTTCCATAAGACTTCCAAGCTGGATTGCAAGGTCACTGGTTTGCCTATTTAGAGCTTCTGTAAGATTTTTGTTTATTGAAACTTCAAGCCTTTCCAATTGGGTATCTTGCGATGATGCAGCGGGTCTTGTAGCGTGTTGTTCGATATGCAGGTTGGCAATATCGCTAATATCTGGTTTTGATTGTTTGAGCACCTTACATTCCTCCTCATTAGATTTGATTTGGTTATTCATCTCCTCAAATTTGGCTCGATGCTTCCTGACTTCCCTCTCGCAACTTGAGAGCCGCAGACCAATATCCGACATATTCTTAATAGTCTAACAGATCCAGTCAGGGCAAAAATGCAACAGTGATCTGGCCTTGAGGATCAGAACGAGAACTTCAGATGCACTTACCTTACTACAACTAGCGCATATTACGTTTTGGCATAGGTCGCAAGGAAACCCAAATAGTTGTGACTTATCCTCCTTAAGAACACAGTCTTGCTTGCACTTATAGCAGTTGGCCATGTTATGCAGGTTATGAAATTCCAAAAAAACGAGAATGACCAACTTGAAGAAGAAGAAGAAGTGACGTGACACTTCCTTACTTTTCACACAGTTTTGGCGGGAAAAAATCGGCAACAAAATTCAGTGATAAAAAGTCTTTTTAGAAGTTTTTGTTGGTTCTTTTCAAAGAAACTCCACAATCCATACACAGAACAACACACAGTAAGGCTAATTAGACACTACAGTACTAATTAATTGTCACAAAACACGTATTTGTAGGCAAAAAATGCAGAGACAAAATGTAAACAAAATGTAAACAACCTCGGGCGAGATTACATATCCTAAAGACGCCTTAAAGATGCCATGTTCAGATATTCGAG
>MU185536.1:45161-71237 GCA_016904865.1 Pissodes strobi
TACATATCCTAAAGACGCCTTAAAGATGCCATGTTCAGATATTCGAGACATCTTACAGATGTTCTGTTTATGCCTTGCGTCGTCTTTAAAACATCTTTAGGATATCGAATGTTACAAAAAACGACGTCGTAAAGACGTATTTATATGACATGATAAAGACCTATTTGTATGACATCTTAAAGACGTATTTATATGACATCTTAAGGACGAACTTATTTTAAAAACATTTTTCCGTATATTAAAAAGATCATTTTTAGAAAAATATGTATCTTAATTGGTTCTTCTGCAATCTGAGGCCCTTCTTAGCCACTCCTGAATGGCAGCCTCAGCCTCTTTAATGGATTTTCCGAGTCCTGACTTCTCAACGGCCTCTACGTTTCGACTTCGACACAAGCACGATAAACGTAACGATACAATCCACAAAGTAATACAAACTATCAGAGACTTATTATATTTCACAAATTCGCAAGGTGAAATCTAATTTTATCGAGAACGAATAACAGTTTACGCTGGTCAGCCGCGCCGGTGACGCTTTAAAATTGGAAAATGGCCGCTCCAACTTGCAACACAGAAGCAGTGTTGCCACATGAAAAACCTAAATACTCCTGATTAATGACAAAATAACAACTTTTAGTCGCAAAAAAGTGATCAAACTTTATAAATGTGGTTGTAAAAAACAAAAGATCATTTGCATTCGATTCGTCTCACATTCCTTGATCTGACGATATTCCGGAGGTAAACTCCCCGGCCATTCGGATCTCCGGGCGCTTGGTGGCCCTGGGAGCCCTTCATTCCGCATTTCACAGACAGCAAAGATACCGAACCAATTTAGAATAGATTTCTGCAACATAAGAGGCCTAAATACAAACATAAATTCGGTACACCAACATCTACAAGCAAATAGACCACACATATTAGCCCTTACAGAAACACAAGTATGTTCTACAACAACAACAGTGAACTACCTCTATCCTGGTTACGACTTACATACCCGATTTAGATATAAGTTCGGAATATGCCTTTTTGTCCGAAGCGACCTTTCATGTCACCGCGAGGAAACACTCGAACCGAACAACCTTGACGTCATGTGGCTCAAGTTCACCGCCAAGGGATTAACCAAGTTTATATGTTGTATCTATCGCCCTCCGAGCGATAGAGCCTACCAAAGCTTTTTCTCAACACTAGCTACCACCTTTGACTCAATACAGGTCGATCACCCCAGTTCAGAAATAATCGTTCTGGGAGACTTCAATGCCCACAACACCAACTGGCTCAAACATCACAACAAGACCGACAACGAAGGTAGAGAAGCTGAAGCATTTGCCATCAGCTGCGGGCTGAGTTTGGGCAATGAACCAGTGGATGTAAGGGTTGCTGCTAGGTTTCTGGGAGTTTTCATTGATTGTGAGTTACGTTTTAGGGATCACATTATCAACCTAAGCAAGAGATTGTCATCTGCATGTTTTGCAGTGAGAGCTGCTAGGGACGCACTTGGTTCTAGAGTGGCACGAGATGTGTATTTTGCTTTGTTCGATTCACACTTGAGATACGGCATACCATTCTGGGGCATGAGTAGCCAGTATTTGCTGAATATCCTGGTTGTTCTTCAGAAGAAAGCAGTGCGTTACATCGTGGGGGTTAGTCAAAGGCAATCATGTCGTCCAATTTTCATAGACAAGAAGATTTTAACATTGACATCTCTCTTTATTCTCGAGACTGCCACTTTAGTCCACAAGAACATAGGTTCGATGGAACGTCTTCCTGGACTGCACAATACTCGTGGCGCTAATAATCTTCTTCTTCCTATCCCTACAAGCACCCTTACCAAAAAATCATTAATTTACGAAAGTAAAAAAATCTATAATCATCTCCCGGCAGATATTAAATCTCTGCATGTTTTGCGATTATTTAGAAGTCACTTAAAAAGGTTATTGGTGAGTAAGGCCTACTACACTGTGGCAGAGTTTTATGCCGACTCCTTTGACTGACATCCCTGTGCTGGCGAATGTCGAGATAAATACTTAGGGGACTTTATCTTCGTATATAAATATTAAATTCAATATTATTTTATTTATAGTTTTTTCTCTATGTGTCTGTATTTTAAGGTTATATTTCTTGGCATTTTTAATATTGTTAGTATATAACATGTATATTGATGTTTGTTGATGTCAATTTGTTTATTTAATGTTATTTTATTCTTTAAATTAGTTTATTTTTTAGATTATTTTAAAATTGTTTTTGTTTTGTTCCTGTATTTTATGGAATACTTTGTTTAATTATTTTAACCTGCTTTGTGAATGAGAACATTATCTTGCACTAATAAAGCATTTTTGACTTTGACTTTGACTATTCAACTTGTAGACGAACCAACTCGAATCTCAGAGAGGGACGAATTCGCCGCCCTCCTGGATCTTTTTCTGACCACCAATCCTGACCAGTACAAGGTTACAGTTGGTCCGCCATTAGGTACCTCCGACCACAAACTTATTACAACGGTTTGTGAATTGCCACTCATACAGAAGGATCCACCATTGCCTCGCAAAATCTGGCATTACAATTCTGCAAACTGGGACGATCTAAGGCAGTTTTACCTAGATTTTCCTTGGCTCGACGTCTGCTTTGCCACTGACGACCCGTCAGACTGCTGCGAAGAGATCATGCAAGTAATCTTCTCAGGAATGGAAGCATACATCCCAAATTCCATCAAGTTACCATCAAAAGGAAAGCCCTGGTTCGACAAAAGATGCGAAAGAGCTGTAGGAAGGAAACAACAAGCCTATAAGTACTGGCAGCAAAATCAGACCGCTGAAAATCGCAATTATTTTATCGAAGCGAGAAACGAGTGCAAGCGTGTGATCGACGAAACTAAGGACAAACACAATCAAAGGATCAGGAATAAACTTTTGCAATGCCCCAGTGGCTCCAGGAATTTCTGGTCGGTAGCAAAGGCAGTAAGTAACAACTTTACAAAAACGTCTCTCCCACCTTTGACGGACGAACGTGGCATCACGGCGGCAACAGCCAAGGAAAAAGCAAACATGCTCGCCAAAATGTTTTCATCGCACTCTACCTTAGACGTGCCCCAAGGCAAGACTCTCCCCACTATACCGAACATCAACACCACCATGACAGAAGTCAAGTTTTCTCATCGTGATATTCGCAAAATCCTTAAAGAACTAGATACGCAAAAGGCATCAGGACCGGACGGAATACCTGCCATCGTGCTAAAGAACTGCGCCAACGAACTAACATCTGTTTTTTCCAGGCTTTTTTCTCTTTCTTACAGAAAAGGGATTTACCCATCCTCTTGGAAAGTCGCTCGAGTGTAACCTGTTCCAAAAAAAGGCACGCCCTCAAACTATCGCCCGATTGCCTTGCTTCCAATAATCTCCAAAGTCATGGAACGTGTAGTCAACCAGCAACTACTCAAGTACCTCGAGAGCAACAGAATAATCAGCGATAATCAATACGGCTTTCGCAAAGAGAGATCGACAGGAGATATATTGGCCTATGTCACTCATATATGGAGTAGGGCAATTGAAAACTACGGAGAGTCTCGAGCGATTGCGTTGGATATTTCAAAGGCATTCGACAGAGTTTGGCATGACGGACTGCTCAACAAACTGCCGTCCTTGGGACTGCCCGCCTCTCTCTGCAGCTGGCTGGCCAGTTTCCTTAAGAACCGATCCCTACACGTTGCAGTCGATGGACACATCTCGGACACATTCACCATCAACGCGGGCGTGCCTCAGGGCGCAATACTTTCACCAACTCTGTTCCTCATCTATATTAATGACCTGCTGATCGAAACGAATAATCCTGTTTACAGTTTCGCAGATGACAGTACCCTTGTCTCCCACTTTAGATCAGTAAAACCCTTACCAGCGACTGAGACTCATCACCGCAGACAGGAGCAGATTACAGCAATTAATCAAGACCTGGAGAAAGTTCAAACTTGGGGCGACCGAAATTTGGTCCAGTTCAATGCAGCAAAGACCCAAGCAGCAACGTTTACTAAGAGGGCCAATACAGCGGGCCCTGACATCATTATGGCAGGATCGACCATTCCTTCATCCTCGTCAATCGGGCTGCTGGGTGTCTCGGTCAACAGCAATATGTCATGGCATGACCATGTTGCTAACATCGCAAAATCAGCCTCCCAGAAGCTTGGTGCGCTATTTCGCAACAAAAAACTCTATACACCGCAGCAGTTGCTCTTGCTGTACAAAGCGCAAATAAGACCGTGCTTAGAATATTACTCACATATCTGGGGTGCCGCACCAAAGCATACCCTAAAGCTGCTGGATATCATTCAGAAGAGGGCCGTGCGTCTCGTCGGCGATCCGGAGTTGACCCGGAATCTGGATAGTCTGGAACATCGCAGACATGTGGCCGAGATGTCTCTGTTTTACAGATACTTTCACTGCAGATGTTCCCAGGATTTGGCCCGCATATTCCCGCCCCTGGCAACTCCTGTCAGGCAGTCCCGACAGACGGCAGGAGCGCACCAGTTCGTCGTACAACTAGAAACACCTAGAACATCGCTTTACCAGAATTCCTTTGTCTGGCGCACTGCATCACTGTGGAACTCACTTCCAGGACATCTGTTTCCCACTAATTACAACCTACAAATATTCAAGAACCGTGTCAATCAACATCTTCGCACACACACCGCTCGTCGAGCGCCATAGGATCTACCTTTAGTGTGTGTGCCACTGCCATAAAAAAAAAAAAGAAACACAACTAGCCTGTCGTGAGAAACTAAAAGTCACCCTCACCCACCCTAAACACAATCTAATGTAAAAAATTACTTTTAGCAGATTACGCAAGTTTAGGTTACCAAAATACACCCCATAATTGCATATTACTTCAAGTTTCGTTCGTTTTTATTAATTATAACATTAGTGGTGGTTGTAAAACTGCATTCGATTCGTCTCTCAATCCCCGATCTAACACGGTTAGTTTTACTTAGTACCAACTTATTTTAGTCCTTTTAATACGTTATAATCAATTTTAATAGATTTGGTTAGTTTTGGTTAGTCGTCTAATCAATTTTCGGTTAGTGTCTCTTAGTCGCAACTTTTTTACTTATTTGAGCCGGTTCCGTAACGTTATAGTCAATTTTAATAGAATTGGTTACTTTTGGTTAGTCGTCCAATCAACTTTCTGATAGTTTCCCTTAGTCTTAACTTATTTTAGTCATTTGAACCGGTTCCGATATGTTTTAATTAATTTTAATGGATTTGGTTAGTTTGAGTTAGTCATTCAATCACCTTTCGGTTAGTTTCACTTAGTCTCAAATTATTTTATTTGCATTCAGTTGAGTCGGTTCTGATCCGTTATTATCAATTCTAATAGATTTGGTTAGTTTTGGTTAGTCGTCTAATCAACTATCGGTTAATTTCACTTAGTATCAGCTTATTTTAATCATTTGAACCGGTTACGATACGTTATAATCACTTTTAATAGATTAGATTATTTTTGGTTACTCGTCGAATCCACTTTCGGTTAGGTTCCCATAGTCTTAACTTATTTTAGTCATTTGAACCTGTTTCGATACGTTATAATCAATTTTAATGGATTTGGTAAGTTTTGGTTAGTCGTCAATCAACTTCCGGCTAGTTTCACTTAGTCTCAAATTATTTTACTTATTTGAGCTGGTTCCGATATGTTGTAACCAATTTCAATAGTTTGGTTAGTCGTCCAATCAACTTTCGGTTAGTTTCACTTAGTTTCAACTTATTTTACTTATTTAAGCCGGTTCCGATACACTATAAGCAATTTTATTATGTTTGTTTAGATTTGGTCAACCGTCCAATCACCTTTCGGTTAGTTTCACATAGTCTCAGCTTATTTTAGTCATCTGAACCGGTTCCGATACGTTATAAAATGTTTTAATAGATTGGGTTAGTTTTGGTTAGTCGTCAATTAAAATTTTGGGTAGTTTCACTTAATATCAACTTATTTTAGTCATTTGAACCGGTTACTATAAGTTATAATCAATTTTAATAGATTTGATTATTCTCGGTTAATCGTCGAATAAACTTTCGGTTAGTTTCACTTAGTTTCAACTTATTTTACTTATTTGAGCTGGTTTTGATACGTTATAATCAATTTTAATAGATTTAATTAGTTTTGGTTAGTCTGCTAATCAACTTTCGGTTATATTCACTTAATATCAAATTATTTTTGTCATTTGAACCGGTTACGATACGTTATAATAAATTTTAATAGATTTGGTTAGTCTTGGTTAATCGTAGAATCAACTTTCGGGTAGTTTCACCTTAGTCTCAACTTATTTCACTTATTTGAGCTGCGTCTCATACTTTATAATCAATTTTAATAGATTTGGTTAATTTTGGTTAGTCGTCTAATCAACTTGCGGTTACTTTCCTCTTCCTAGATATATGGTTAATTTCACTTAGTCTCAACCTATTTTAGTCATTTGAGTCGGTTCGGATACGTTATAATCAAGTTTAATAAATTTGGTTAGTTGTCTACTTAGCATCCGGTTAGTTTCACTTAGTCTCAAGTTAATTTACTTACTGGTTCCGATACGTTATAATGAGTTTTGATAGATTTGGTTAGTTTTGGTTAGTCGTCTAATGAACTTTCGGTTAGTTACTCTTATTCTCAACTTATTGTAGTCATTTGAACTGGTTCCAATATGTTCTAATCAATTTTAATAGATTTGGTTAGTTTTGGTTAGTCGTCCAATCAACTTTCGGTTATTTTCACTTAGTCTGAATTTATTTTCCTTAGTTGAGCGGGTTCCGATACGTTATAATCAGTTATGCATAAACCGTGTCGTGACGTTCACTAAAATTGTCCGTGTCGTGATGCGACCTTGGAACCTCACTGTCAAGAAACCAAAGTAATCATTTGATCTGGCTCCGATACGTTATAGTCAAATATAATGTTTCTGGTTAGTTTTCGTTACTCGCCAAAATTCGGTTCGTTTTAGTTAGTTTTAACTAACTTTACTTTGTGTAACCTTATTTCGATACATTTTAGCCCATTTTGGTGCTTTTGGTTACTTTTGATTAGTTTTGGTTAGTCATTCAATCAACTTTCCGATATGTTATAACCAGTTTTAATGTTTTTGGTTAATTTTGCTTAGTCGCCAAAATTCGGTTAATTTGGGTTATTTTTAACTTACTATAATATTTTTAATCTGTTTCGATACGATTTAGCCATATTTAGTGCTTTTGGTTAGTTTAGGTTAGATTGGATTAGGTTGGGTTAGATAGTCGCCGTGGGTAGTCGTTCAATCAATATTCAGTTAATTTCAGTTAGTTTTAATTTTAGTCATTTCAATCGGCGCCGATGCGTTATAATCGAATTAACTGTTTTTGGGTAGTTTTGGTTAGTCGCCAAAATTCGATTCGTTTTGGTTAGTTTTAACTTACCTGAATATTTTTAATCTGTTCCAAATTTCGGTTACTTTGAGATAGTTTTAACTTCCTTTTATTTTTTTAATTTGTTCCGATTCATTTTAACCCTTTTTGTGTTTTAGTTACTTTTAGTTAGTTTGGGTTCGTCGTTCAATCAACATTCGGTTAGTTTCAGTTAGCCTTAAATTATTTTTGTCATTTGAACCGATTCCGTCCTCAGAAACAGACTAACACGATCTCTCACGTATATTACGTGATGTGCCAAATGTAGCATGCACTTTTTCGCGATTTGATACCCCATAATAGGAAAACAAAAACATTTTCAATGTTAAAATCATTATAATAATTTATTCCCACAGAAATAAAATTCATTTAAAAACTGCCAGAGATGGATAGATTAACTTTTTTTTTAAATGATGGGTTTATCTATATTTGTTTGATATAAGAACCGAAAACAAATGAATGGCTAAAATTTAACATACCTCTGGATTAAACTTGTGTTTATTTTGGAACAACTTGCTTATGTTTTAGTTAATTTATTTTTAAATCCTACAATTGTAGGTATATACTATTATTATAATAATTTTTCATTTTCTCTTGGTTTTTCCCGGGTTCTCCCCAGATAGACCGATGTATACTAAGTCTGCCTAGTGTGCTTACTCAATGCTGACTCTATAGGAGTTGTTGGCTTATTGGTTAAGAAAAGCATGGGTTATGTTGCATGCCTTCAGTAAGGTTTATCACTTTCAGTATATGATGATGTTTAAAAAGTGTGTTAAAAGTATTTTGATTTTTTCCGTTCCCCCCAAAGTTG
Source organism: Pissodes strobi (assembly GCA_016904865.1). Classification (NCBI taxonomy): domain Eukaryota; kingdom Metazoa; phylum Arthropoda; class Insecta; order Coleoptera; family Curculionidae; genus Pissodes; species Pissodes strobi. Next base: position 53,370 of record MU185536.1, read on the forward strand.
CGGAAAACCAAGTAAAAACAAATCAAAAACTTTATGTTGGTCTAAAATTGAAGTTTACAGTTTGGTAATAATCCACAATTGGAGTCTCAATAAAGGGAATCAAATTTATTAGACAAATTAAAGTGAAAATTTGTAGATGTTAACCCTTGTGTTATCATACAAAAATGAACAAATCAAAATAAACAGTTTGTAAATTTGATATATGTATAATCTATTAACGGAAAATTTAATAATCTATTACCCTATTAAAACTGATATAAAAAGTGTTTCAGTGACTATTGATGTATAAATAAGTAAAGTAATTGGGATTGTTGGAGTTCCTGCTTAACTTTTTTACAACTTATTCGAAAATGCAACTGAATTGTTCAAATTGCAAATCGGACTGTGTTTTTAAACGGCGACCATAAGATGGCGAAATTTTTGGTGCGCAGTGTGATAAATGTAAAAGTTCATTGTGCAAAAATTGCTCCGGTCTTGGATCTTCAGAATGTGACAGCTTAATGGTTGGCAACAGAAAATTGGTATTTCTCTGCAACCATTGCATCTCACATTTTTAACTAACCATTAGCAGACAATGAGGGGATGAAGGTGCAAATTGAATCCCAACTACTCACAATTAATCAACTAAATGACACAAATGCAGCCCTCAAAGATATTCTAATTCAGCACGACCATCAACTTGAGGAGCTGAAAGAAAAACTGAAATCACTGAATAATTTGAATTATAATTTGAATAATTAACTGAAAATAAATCTTTGTCCACCGAGTTAAGTAATAAGATGCTACAGAATATTGAGCAGGATGATACTCAATTTAAAGAAAATTCTGCTCAGTACTGTAGTGATGATTTCTGTTGAGAAGACGCAATCCACTAGACAAATATCTAGTACGCTACCAAGAATTTTAATTCTTTGTGATGAGAGTAGCCGGTTTCTATATAAGTACCTACAACCATCCTTTAACACGAAGATTCAAGATTGAGATGATTGTCAAACCTGGAGCCAGATTCCATAACATCGTTGTGGAGATTCAGGTAACACAGGAATCCACTGTATAAAAATAAATGAAATTGGCAAACTGTGCCTTAATTTGATTCTCAATCCATTCAAAAATAATAAAACGTTAATTTTTATAGATACAACTAGCACCATCTTACAACAGTTCAGCGGATCGCTTGAGTCTGACAACCCTAGTTCCTCTGATGTAAATATGCATAGTCATGCACTTGATCACATTGGTATTTCTGTGCAAAACAATAGCGGTAGCACAAATGTATATAATATCCCAACAAATGTAAATACCGAAATATGCCTATCTCCTACTCAAATTAATAATGTTATAGCACAGCCTCCTCCAATAGTTCTGGATTAACTAAAGGTTTTGATAGTGTTGAAGTATCACTTTTTTAATTTAACATACAATCCTTGAGGAATAAAAATAATGATTTATATATAGTTCTAGAATACAATATGTTTCCAAATTTTGTTCTTTTAACGGAGCACTGGCTAATAGATGAGGAACCACTTGTTATTGATAACTAGTCTCTTGTAACCGAATGTAACCAAATATTATAGAAGCTGCAATGCCTATGGTGGTACCGCAATTTTAATAAATACGGATTTTTTAAATTGTTTTGAAATTTCTGAGAACGATAGATTTAATAACCTTATTATTGAAAGTGCCTTTGAATTTTCATTAGTTTATAATAAGACAAATAATTTGTATATTCTTTGTATTTACCTTACTATTCAAATCTAAACCAGTTTTTTGAAAATGTAGGGGTACTTCTCTTATCACTACCGCATAATTCTAACTTAATATTGGGTGGAGATCTAAACATAAATTATAATGAATATTTCCCTCATGTATAAAAAATCCCATTATAATTGCACTCTAGAAACCGAAAGGGCACGGCGATAATTGCATCGTACGTATCTATGGTAATTCCATTGTAAACTTACGATAACAGCGACAATGTATAAATAACTTCAAAGTCAAGCGAATATATATTATTAAAAATGTCTCGTTTCCGACTAAAAAATCGTATTTTTGCGTCTCTGTCCTCTGTTTACAGTCATATGTACGTTTTCGTATTAAAAAAAAGAATAAAAATGTATTTTTTTAACCATGGCCTTATTCGGGAAATATTCCCTCGAATTACACTCGTGCATCAAAATAACCAGACAATTTTGGTTCGAGCGTGTGTTTTCTTAGAAAAACTGCATTCGGTCATTTTCATATTTTGGATTTGTTTTTGTATTACAGAAGCGTGGTGAGATGTTTATGCAGGGCTCGTTCCGGAGATCACTGTAAACCGCTGGATATTAGGGAGGGGATTCTCACGTTAACTTGTATTTTTATCCTTATGACAGTCGAGTTGATCCGCAAAAAGTACAACGGATGTAATGACTCGAGTTCTAATGCTTATGTGACAAAGTTCAACAGTGAAAATATAGGTCTGTGCATTCCTAAGAGTGCAAAACACTCAATTATATACGAGGGTATAAAGATGTACAATCGCCTGCCTCTGGAATGCATGACAGGCAATTTAACCGATTTGTGAGGAAGATTTTGGTAAAGAAAGCTTATGATTGCTTGGACGAATTTAGCGCGATGTTTTGTGCTTAGGAAGTAGTTTGGGTTAGCTTTTTTGGAACTGCTTCTCGTTTGATATTTGTTTGATTTGAGGTTTGGATATAAGCTCTGAATGTTGCCTTTTTTGTGTTCTGGCTGGGTTATGTGAGAGTTCAGCTGAGTGTTTTGTTGCAACTGTTTACATCTTTACACTTTTTGGTTGTTTTGTATTTTTGTTTTTTGTACTCTTGTTTTTTATATTTTTATATTGTTTACATTTATTTTTGTCTCTACTAATTAGTTTTAAATATTATGCTTTGTCAATGAGAACTCTGTGTTTTTTTTATAATAAAGCTTATTTGATTGATTGACTGATTGAACGGTCTCTTTCCCAGCAACAATTCGGCTTCCGAAATAAAAAGACCACAACACTTGCCATTAACTGTCTTGTCGAGCAGGTTCTGACTGGGTTTAAGAATGGCTCCGATACCTACGCTTCATGTCTGGATCTTTCAAAGGCCTTTGATTGCGTGTCGCATAGTATGATAGCTTGATGAGCTTATACCTCTGAGACCGAACACAGTTTATATCTTATTTATAACCGTAACATCTCCCACAAGAAGGTGATCTGATATGGAGTGCCCCAGGGTTCTGTGCTTGGGCCTGTCTTGTTCTTGATATATGTGAATGACCTGTTCAAGGCGTTGCTAATCTTATCCTATTTGCTGACGATACAACAACCTTTCAATCCTATCATCCTGCCTGTATAGACGACTCCGGAATCTCTGAAACAATGCCCAACATCAAAAATTGGTTTCTCGCAAACTAACTATGTATGAATGCAGAAAAACACAGACCATCAATTTCAGCCTCAGACGAACTCGACCAGATCATGGACTGCTGAATAACTGATCTAATGAGGTTAGCTTTCTGGGAGTATCTCTGGATACTACCTTGTCCTGGTAGGCATGCATTACCCAATTAAGTAAAAGGTTGTCTAAGTCAGTGTATTTGGTAAGGAATTTCTCAAAGTGCGTGTCTACTAATACATTGTTGTCGGCTTGTCATGGTTATTTCAGCTCAAACATGTGTTATGCAATCATAGAGTGGGGTCACTTCCCTCACGCTGTTAAGATATTCAAACTACAACGGAAATGCACTAGGCTTATTGCGGGGCTGGGATACCGGGAGGACTGTCGACAAAGCTTTGTTCAACTTAAGATAATGACTCTCCCATGTGTCTGCATACTCCAGTGTCTTATCTATGTTAGGCAGAATCTGCAGCAGCTTAGGTCACATCTGGATATCCATAACTACCCGACCAGAAATAACACAAACCTAGTACCTAACAGTTTCGACTTGCAAATACTAGGAATGGCACCAGCTTTCATGGGATTAAATTCTTTAATAGTCTACCACAACATGTAAGAACGCTTGATGAAAAAAGATACAAGACAACCATAAAGAAGTATCGTCTGGAAAAAAAACGCATTTTACTCTTGATGGGTATTTTCGGAGTGATTATCGCTTGCTGCAGTAAGTGAATAAGTTACATACATTGATTAGGTTCTGTTTGTTAAATCGTTGTCAGTAGTTCTTGTAAGACTTTATTAATAATTACCAAATTGTAAAATTTTGTTATAAATTACCAAATTGTATTTTAATTGTTTATTGACGTTTAAAATAATAATGTTTTTTACCAACAGGACTTGGTGTTCTGAATAAGAACAGTTTTTATGCTTTGCTGTAATTTTAAATTAGTATTAGTAAATTGACTGAGTAATTTTAATTCTGACGGTATTTTAATATAAATATGAGCTACATTTTTATATTGACGTGTGAAAGCATATTGTGTGTATATGTATTTTGCCAATAAATGTCTATCTAATCATATATGTATCTATTAAATCTATTAAAATTGATTATAACGTATCGGAACCGGTTCAAATGACTAAAATAAGTTGAGACTAAATGAAACTAACCGACGACTAACCAAAACTAACCAAATCTATTAGAATTGCTTATAATGTATTGTAACCGGTTCAAGTGACTAAAATAAGTTGATACTAAGTGAAACTAACCGAAAGTTGATTAGACTAGTAACCAAATCTATTAAAATGGATTATAAACGTATCGGAACCGGTTCAAGTGTCTAAAATAAGTTGAGACTAAGTGAAAGTAATCGAAATTTCATAATCATAAATTTATTCATGTCAATATTACATAGTAATTTACACACGTCAATCAATAATAATAGTAATAATAAAAATATTTCAAAACATTACGTGTCTGGCCCCAAATTGCCAACACAGTACTAAGAAAGTAAAATTTTAAAAACAATGTAGACATATTTACTTATATACTAAAATAAAAATACAACACTAGTTAAAAACACAATTTAAAAATTCATCAAAAGAATAAAAACTGTGGAATATTAGAATTTCTTTAATTTTTGTCTTAAAATTTGACAACCGCAATGTCTTAATTTCCACGGGAAGAACATTAAAAAATTTTATCGCCCAGTAACCAGGGCCACTCTGACACCTCCTTAAGCGCCAGTAGATGGGCATGATGTTACCTCTATTTCTGGTTAAATGATCATGCACGTCCTCGTGAGCAAGAAACAAACCCATGTTCTGCCTCACATATAGAAGATTCTCCAATGAAAGGCACAGTAAGTACTCTAAGCCCCCTATAAGCTTCTCTACAGTCTTCTCTGAAACCTAATCTGATCATCAATCTAACTGCCCTTCGCTGTAAGCCGAAAAGTCGCCGGACACAAGCAGCAGCATGACTCCATGCAAGCATTGCATAGGAAAGATGACAATGGAAGATGGAAAAATATGCTGTTCTTAGCACAACCAGGGAGACATTGTCTCTCAGGCTCCAAAGCAAATAGAGGGCTTTTGTCAGTTTTGATGAGACATAATCGACATAATCGTCCCACTGCAACCGAGGGTCTACATAAACTCCGAGGAACTTAGTCTTGTCCGCTTGACAAGACGGACTGTTCCTAAATCTCTCATTGAGAAGACCACTCTCTTAGTCTTATTCTTATTGAGCAACAGTCTATTACAGTGAAACCACTCCTCAGCCCTCGCCTGCGCGACCACAGAACCCTCCAGGGAAGCCTCCAGTGTACTAGTGCCGACAGAAACCGATGTGTCATCAGCAAAGAGTGTATACTTAGATCTTAGATCAGCACATATAGATGTTTTAACATCTAGGTGTTTGTTAAGAAAAAAAAAGAAGGTACATCAATGTAGATACTCTACCTATTAATAGTAATGATTGTTACATACATTGAAATTGTTAAATAAAAAAAAAAAAGATATAGAATCAGTCTTTGGTAGACCATTAACGTATATTAGAAATAGTATGGGGCCCAAGACAGAACCTTGGGGAACTCCAATAGTAATTTCACGCTTTGCCGATGTCACCCCTGAATACCGTGCAGCCTGACACCTACCCTCCAAATAGGACTTCAACAGGTTAAGACTTTCGGGACAAAACCTATATGCCCTAAGCTTCCGAAGGAGAATTCCATGGTCAACACAGTCAAAGGCCTTACTAAGGTCACAGAACAGAATTGTGTTATACTGAAGGTCATGAAATGAATCAAGGATATCCGAAACTAGATCAAGGATGCCCGGAACTGTGTTTGTATCCTTTCTAAACCCAAACTGACATTTGGCAAATAAATGATTTATTTCAAAAAATTGCACAATTTGTCTCGCCATACATTTTTCCAATATTTTGGATATAATTGGAAGTAGCGATATTGGGCGATAGTTTTCTGGCAAATCATGATTTCCCTTTTTAAACAAAGGTACTACCAACGCACTTTTAAACACGGTTGGAAAAATATTTTCTTTGAAACACAGATTAATAAGTTTGGTGAGGGGTATCAACATTATATTTTTAATGGTTTTAATCACTTTCACATTCAAACCGTATATGTCGCGACTGGCCTTATTTTTTAGATTGTTAATAATATCACGAACTTCATTGAAACCTACCTCTGAAAATGAAAAGTTGTTCAATGTCGGAATTTCTTTTTCTAAATTTGCTATGGGGTTTATATTAGACTTTGGAATATTTTTTACAAGTGCTTGGGCGGTATCAAGAAAAAAGTTATTAAAATAATTGGAAGTCAGTTTGTCAGTGGAAGAGGTTTTTTTAGATTTACTTCTTTGTTTATTAATAATTTGCCACATACACTTACTAGAATTACCAGAAGAACGAATGAAATTGTCGTTTGCTGCAATCTTGGCTCTGTGAATTGCTTCCCTCTATGCCTTTTTATATTGGATATATTGATGTTTGATATTGAAGTCATTATACTGTAAAGTAAGCTCACCAAGCCTGGTGATGGACAGCCTCCTGAGAAGGTTAAATCTTGTGATAGTTCAAGGTTGGTGTGAGGAGAATTGTCTCTCAGTAAACCCAGGGAAGACCGAACTCATTCTCTTCACAAGGAAACGAAGTTTAACAGGTTTTATACATCCCATACTCTACCAGACGAGACTGAGCCTAAGTCAACAAGTCAAATATTTGGGAGTTATTTTAGACAGTAAATTGACGTGGAAGGCACACGTTGAACAGGTGGTGAATAAGACAACCGCGATTATGTGGCAACTAAGGAGAACGGTAGGTAGGAAGTCGGGTTTAAAACCTTACATCCTCCAGTGGCTGTACACGGCTGTGATAAGACCGAGGATTTCCTACGGATCCGTGGTCTGGTGGCCAGCGGTGGCCAGAGCCACCAATGCCCAGAAACTGGCCAGACTGCAAAGTCTGGCTTGTTTGGGTATTACCGGAGCATTGAGAACAACTCCCGGAGCAGCACTGAACATCATCCTGGGGCTGCCGGACCTCCCGATCTGGATTGAGAGAGAGGCAATGGCGGCTCACAAAAGGATGATCGACAGCGGCCTATGGCGAACGGACTACACAGGGAAAGGCCATACGACTATTGCCGCCAAAATGAGTAGGGATCTACCCATCATTGCGACCAAAGGCAATATTCCAGATGGCAGATTCAGACTGAGAAGAAATTTGCAAGTGGAATTTCCATCAAGGGAAGAGTGGCTGTCAGGCCAGGTACGTACGCCGAGCGGCGTACACGCATGGTACACTGACGGCTCATGGATGGCTAATACACAGTCATCCGGAGCCGGTGTATACCTAGACAACACTAAATCAGGAGAAAGCACTTCGCTGGGGAGATATGCCACTGTTTTCCAGGCGGAGGTGTTTGCTATTTTGAAAGTAGCAACCAAGGCGGAGGTAACAGAAGGTGTAGAGAGTATATATATTTACCCGGACAGTCAAGCCGCTCTCAGGGCGATCCAAAGACCCAGGGCAAGCTGTAAGCTAGTTCAGGAATGTAGAGACGCCCTAGATAGATTGGCTGTGCGCAAGGAAGTAAGACTCAGATGGGTTCCAGGGCACAGTGGCATCGAGGGCAACGAACGGGCCGATGAATTGGCAAGACAAGACTCAATGAGCCACCTCGTAGGTCCAGAACCTGTTCTGGGCTTAAGTAAAAGGCAAATCTCTCAGGAACTAAATAACTGGGCCTGGAACAAGACAAAGCACAATTGGAGAGGAAAAGAAGGATGCAGACAAGCCAAGGAAATGATTCTAAATCCTGACGGATCCAGAGCAAGACGACTGCTAAAAAAGAGCCGAGATGACATCAGGAACTTGGTAGGTATTCTGACTGGGCATGGAAGCCTAAACAGACATCTGCACATTATCGGCGTGAGGGACAGCCCACTCTGCCCGAACTGCGGGACAGGGGAGGAGTCCTCATACCACTATCTAGGAATTTGTGATAGGTGGAGTCGCCTAAGGAGGAAGATACTGGGAGCACCAACACTTGCTCGGGAAGATCTAAAGGATCTGGACTGGGAGGACGTCCTCACCTTTATCAAGGTGACGGGCCGCTTCAGTGCGGGCCGGGTGTTGGAAGTAGCCATGTAGGGGAGGGCGGATCGGGGACGGTGAAAAGGGACTTATAGGCCTACTTACCGGGCTTCAGCCCCCCCACCCTTACTACTACTACTACTACTCACCAAGCAACTGTAATTGTTCCCTCATAGCCCTTAGTTCATCGTTGAACCAACTAATGTTGTTTGATTGATCTGAACGCACAACATATTGTTTCTCTGAAAAAGATCTCAGAAAGACTTGTTCCAGGAAATCCATGAACCTATCAAATTTGTTGTCACCATTAAGAACAAGATTAGCTGCCGATACGAAATCCCAGGAAACCTCTGCTACTATATTATAAAACATAAATAATCCTCTTTGAGTTATTGGTCTACATACTTTATTGTCTAGTGTGAAACCTTTCTCCTGGAGACGTACTGAAAATTCAACTGTCTAACCCATGTGATCAGAAATGTTAAGATCTACCACTCCGGTACAAAGGACATCTGCGTCAGCACTCACGAAGATGTTGTCCAAGCAAGCCGCATGCCTGGTTGCCTCATGTATTGTTTTTATCATACCAAAGCCTAACAAGGTGTCACACAACTGAGCTGCACTAACCTCAGCAGTGCCAAGATGGACAGTAAAGTCGCCAGCCAAAACAATTATCCTGTCGGTACACAGCGCATCAAATATGCTCTCCACTCCCGCCAAGAACGTGTCAAAGAGACCCGACGGGGATCTATACATAGTTAAAACATACATATTAAAATCTTTGACAAAAACACACGAATATTCTATACATTTTTCCACATTATAATTCTTAGAAAAGGTCTTACTCTCTGTCTCTAAGCTACTTCCAACATATATGGCCGTACCACCTCCTAACGAATCCTTTCTAGCCGAATATCCCACAGTTCTGTATCCATCAATCTGAATCATGCAAATTTGGACGACTAACCAAATCTATTAAAATTGATTATATAACATATCGGAACCGGTTCAAATGACTAAAATAAATTGAGACTAAGTGAAACTAACCGAAAGTTGATTCGACTACTAACCAAAACTATCCAAATCTATTAAAATTGGTTATAACGTGTCGGAACCGGTTCAAATAAGTAAAATAAGTTGGAACTAAGTGAAACTAACCAAAAGTCGATTAGAGGAGTAACTAAATCAAATCTATTAAAATTGATTATAACATATCGGAACCATCTCAAATAAGTAAAATTAGTTGAGGCTCGATAAAGAAGTATTCACTTCTCTCCTGTGTACTGTGCTACTCGCGACTTTTTTTTGCTGTATATTGCAGTGTTCGATGATGATATTCGTGTTATTTCAAATCAATATGTTATTAGTGGTTAGAGTTTGACGGCGTTTTGTGTTGATAATTCTAGCACCTTAGAGATGGTCTGCTGGTCCTTCTGCGGACTTGATTTCAATTTGCATTTTCGTTGAAAAAAAGTACAGATATGTTGTCCGCTTGAATGACAATAAAATGCTACAAGAACAGCCTTTTTGAGGCCTTAGTTACCAATCTAACGAGGCAAGTGATAGAACAAAAAAATATTTTGTATTTGACGATGTCGATATATATTTGAACGTATGTACATTTTTGAAGAACTCTTATACAAAAATAATAGAGAATGCCATTTTCATATTATGCTAAAATAAGATTTTACAGTTTTCCGGAGAGGCGGACAGAGGAACTAAAAGGGCAGTTAATTAGAAATAAATTGAGCAAACTCATCTTGTTCTCAGGCCAGTAAATTATTTTTGTATTTTAGTTTTACTTATTATTTAGTACTTGGGGTGCCTAGTAATTATGAACTGCTCTATTTTGAATTTGATTGTTTACTACCCTCTAAAACATTGTAGTTATGCAAACAGATTTTAAGAAAATATGAAGAAATTAGTTCAGTGGAAGCAAAATTTTACAGTTTAGATCTGTTAATCGTAATTACTACACGATAATTCCCCATTTATTTATGAAATCAATATGATTCCCCATATTGTGCCCATACTGACAATGTTAAATCACTTCAAATGCACATTTCTGTTCTAATTATCATAATCCTAGAATTAAAATCCCTAATATCATAATGTTATCACCTTAACAAACATTGTACCCAACGATATAGTCAGCACTAGCTACAACAAAATATTAAATATAATTATGAAAAGAGTCGCGTGTGGGACAGTACACGTGATAGAAGTGAATATGTCTTTACCGATTCCATAAGAGGGGAGAGAGAGAGAGAGAGAGAGAGTCATAATGTTATCTCTCTTTTTTCTGGGACGTACAAATTTTGGTTTAAACCATGTAGGCAGTAAAATGTTTCAAACTAAAAAACAAAAATCGATTAGCAGGCGTAAATTCTTTTTTTAATCCTGTAAGCCCCGCATCGATATCTTTATTGGTTCGCGATATTGACTCCAAAGTGAACTTAAAAATTTGCTTGGGTCTCTTGAATTGTCCAGCAGTTTATATACTGGAATTAATCACAATCTGATTTTTAGGCATCTTAATAAATTGCTTGAAGAAAATTGTTTTAATTCTTCGATTTGTAGTAATTTAAGCCATGAGCAAAAAGAAGCGATAGAGAATTTCCAAACAAGATTGACAAAGGCAGAACATCCAGTTCAGAGCAGCAGCCTGAGCTCTAAAGAAGAACCAAACTTAGAATATGAACTATTGAGAAGAAGGATATACTCAAACACCAAAGAATTTTGGTATTATATGCGCTCTAGTTTATTGGATGTTCAAAAAAGAACTAGCGGTGCTCCTGACATAGTTGATGCCATTGATCAAGTTCTAACTTTGGGAGTGGAACACGAACGGTAAGTACTAATTTTTAACCATTAATCTTATGGTTGCCCTCCCAAATATTGAAACAACACGACGGGCAAATAAATTTATAATGCGATTCATTTAGTGGCAGTCCTAGAGAAAAAATCATGGAGAACGTGCAATAGATTTTTTTTGCAATATAGATTAAATATATGCAAAACATTACAAATAAACTTTGTGTATCCCGAGAATATTAGGTTATGATATATCCATCGCTGGTAATTTTACCGAGAACATAATTGATATAGAAATAATTGTCTCAATAATAAATAGTCTTAATAGAAATTAGGTATTTGGTAAAGTTACAATGAGCAACCCTAAAAAAAGGAAATTCATATAGCTGATAAAACGTTACAAAAATTGATAGATTTGAGGTGCCTACTTTGAATATTCTAGGTAGGTTTCATTTCTAGGCTTATTGTGAAAAACGTACATCGACCAAACACGATTACACATTTTATTTATTTATTTATTTTATTGTACACATTACAAAGCAATGACATTAAAAACTACAAACAACAGACATAATATGTAACGTAAACAATAATAATAATTCAAATAAACCTAATTAAGCTACATAATACATTATAAATGGAGTGGATTTTATCCTTCATACCTGTAAGTGATATGCCTCAGTGCAACACTTCAATATTTCTCTCTGGTTTGAAAAAAATAAGTCAAGAGACTGGGAACTCTTCAGTAAAGCATTACAAATGACTAGCATATTATTTATGGGAGATGAGCTATTAGCTCTGACATCAAAAGTTTCTAGTTAACTTTAATCTTGGGCACCCCAAAGTTGACAAAGCCAATCAGACCAGAATTTTTGCATTTGCAGTTATGTAATATATAGTAAATATACATCACAGCTTGTGTATCTCTTCTTACATTTAACCTGGTAAACCTAAAAGATTCGAGCATTGACCTGTAGGACACCATGTAGGAATGTTCTATCTTAAAAATATTTTTTGAACTTTTTGTATAAAGTCAGTATTGGAACCAGCAGTTGGTAACCATACAACCACACATGTGACCTTGACAAGTATGTTATATAATTTTATTATTGTGTTTATTCGAAAATTCTTACTGTTGCGTATCACAAAACCCAGAGCCCTATAAGCCTTGCTTGTTATAATGTTATAATGGTTATTAAACTTCAAATTATTTTCAAAATTAACACCCAAATCCTTAACATCCCTTTTTCTCTCAAGAACAGTATCACCCAGATAATAATCCTGAATTAAATAATTCACTTTGCGTGTAAAAGTTATCATTACACACTTCCCAATATTAAGTGACATTTTATTATCAATGAACCACTTAAAAATATGCTCAAGATCTTGCTGCAACTCTATACAGTCATTTATATTGGATATTTGTTTAAATAATCTAGAATCATCAGCATAAAGCAAGTAGATGCAAGCTTTTACTACACTAGGTAGGTATTTTATAAATAAAATAAAGAGAAAGGGACCAAGTTGCTTCCTTGGGGTACCACAGAAGTAGCTAGGTATTCTTTTGACCTTGATCTTCCCACTTTAACAATCTGCTTATTCCCCGCTAAAAATGATCTTAATAAATTAATAGCCTTTTGAGAAAAGTTAAAAAAAAATCTGCAAACATGATGAGCAATATGTAGTGGCGAACCTTATCAAATCCCTTAGCACAGTCTGGATATACAACATCCAACTGCTCTTTTCTCTCTGTAGTCTGTGATGCATATTCTGCAAACAAATTTAGATTTGTGGTGGTTGATATATCCTGAAGAAATCCATGTTTATTTATTGGTATTTTATTTTTAACTTGATTGTAAAGACCATAATACAGAATGTACAGATGGATTCCTTGATTTTAAATTTTCAACACTTTTCGTGATATCTGACTCTGTTATTTCTAAAAAATTAAAACTACCAGAGCTCTCATGCTGTTCATAGAGCAGCTGGGTGTTCCATATACAGACCCAAAATAGGTGGTAAATGCATTTCCAATATCAAGAGAAAAGTCATGTCACTCAAGTCTCATCTCCACTGGAATTCTATTCTGATTTTTTTTGCTTTGAATAAATGCCCAAAAACTCCGAGGATCATTATTAATTTTATTTATTTATTTTACTTTACATTTTAAGTTATTAAGCTGCATTTCATTTCCAGTACACCACAAATTTAAACTCAAAATGTCCGACTGCAAAAGATGAATGTCGTCATTGCTGTTGATTATACGGTAAATTTTCAAGTCCTCGGCAAAAAAAAAAAGAAAATGGCAATGTGCGAAGACATCACTAAGGTCGTTAATAAATAACAAAAATAAAACTGGTGCCAAATTGGGAGCCTTGCGGTACTCCAGAGTAAGCGCTAATCTTCTCAGACATAAGGTCGCCCAACTTTACGACTTGCTCACGATTTTCGAGATAACTTTGGAGCCAGGTAAGCAGTGGTGGGCGGACTCCATAGGCCTCCAACTTGCGAAGCAGTATCTGATGCCTAACGCGGTCGAATGCTTTCTGATAGTCGAAATAAATCGTGTCAACTTGTAAGCCAGCATCAAGACCGAATACCAAAAAATTTGACAATAAACTTAGATTAGTCTGACACGATCTACATGCATAAAAGCCATTTTGGTGAATCGAGATCGTACTCTGAAAGGCACCAAATATAGCCTCAGTGACTATCTTCTCTAAAACCTTGGCTGTACAGCTTAGTCCAGATATTGGTCGATAATTGGTTACATCGCTTCGATTGCCACCCTTAAAAAGCGCTGTAACAGTGGCAAATTTCCATGGTGTTCGAAAAACCCCAGTGCCAAGTGACAACTTATAAATGTAAGTAAGAGGCAACGTTAGGGTAGGGCTACAGTTGCAAAGGAATATTGGTGGTATCATGTCCGGACCAGCACCCTTGTTAATATCCAGATCGATGAGCTGATTAAAAACAATGTCACTATTAACGGTAATTGTGCCAAGATTTATATCGCTAAGAATAGGCATCTGTGTGTTGGATTGGGCACCATTGTGCTGAACATAAACTGACTGAAAGAAAGCAGAAAATTAACCAACTCTTTGGGGTTACCAGTAAGGACATCATTATACTTCATCTCTCTTGGATACCCAACAACATCGCGCTTTGATCTAATGTACTTCCACAGGGATTTTACGTTTTTTTAAATATTGAACTAACTGTAACTCATTGTAGTCAGCATTAATGCAAATCTTAGAGTCTTTTCTCAGTTGTTTGTAAATAGTCTCGTCAGTTGGTAACTTAGTTCTTTTGTTCCTATTAAAAGCAGTATTCTTTTTGGAGATCAAATCAATAGTTTTCTTAAAGAAATAAGATGGATATTTTAACGTGCTTGTAGTTTTTTTTGGAACATATACATCAATGGCGGTATAAATTAAAGAGTAAAACATTTCGGTAGCTAAATCGATATTTTGCCCACACAAACTCAGAACACCCCAGTCAATGCGCTCAAAGTAGTCGTTAAGTGAGTCATAATCGGCTCGATAATAATTGAAGTTCTCGATCAAAATGTCAGTGTCTGCCTCGACTAAGGTTTTCTGGTTAATTTTTATATCTAATGGAGGATGGTGAGCGTCAACAACACTCAAAGGCACATCACACTCGGTAATAGACATTGCCAGAAAATTAGAAAAAACTAAATCCAACAGAGTATTATTAAAATTGGCAATCCTATTAAGCTGTACTAGATCATACAAACAACAATAATCGTATAAGGTTTTTTCACAATCATTGTTAGAAATTAAAACATTATTAGAATCACTGTTCAATACACTTAGCTAAAGCGACTTATCATCTACAAATGGATTGTCCTTAGTGTCAACGGGTATAATAGATCTTACAAAATTAGGCAAGTTGTAATCTCCACAAGTATCATAAAAGATTTGGGAAAATTATCACTTATAGAGGCGATATTAGTCACATGATCTTCATATACACTCACCGGAGACATTGGTGGCATATAAACTGCAGAGAATATGAAATGTCTGTCACTGAAAGTCACACCGACCCAAAACTCCTCAACAGAATTAACTGGTATATCATAAACGGCGGAGCGCAACGCACCCTTCACAGCAATCAAAACGCCTCCTCCACGTCGTTTGCCACTTTTTTCAGGATCTCTATCCTTTCTATAAACTGCATAACTGCTAGGAAATACTTCTTCACTTGTTATTCCATCGTTTAACCACGTCTCGCTTAAGACGACAACGTCGTAAAACTTCGTTATAAAATTGCGTAGTCTTTGTCCGAAGCCCTCTGATATTTTGATAATAAACAAACATATTCGCTATAGTTTCGGTGGAAGATCTTGAGGTTGCGTAAAAGTCTGATTTGAATGGGTCTGCGGCTGCTGTGCTGTAGGTGTTGCGGATACAACGCAGTCACCATTTTTATTAGATGGTAGCAAAGCGATATTCTCCTCAACAGGCAAAGACTCCTCACTCGTCATACTATCATGTTCAGCTTGACCGAGAATATCACTGCAGAGATCAGCAACCAATTTCATTTTATCAAAGTAACTAGTACTGATGAGATTAAGAATCAATGATTTCAATGATTTCCTGTTCGCTGTATGCATGCGTTTCTTTATGGACAAGTTAATGTCATAAATAAAATCATTGAGATTGGGTCTATTGTATTCATATGTAGGTCCAATTATAACCATATTTGTAGTACGAGCGACGCGGGCAATTTGTTCTAAACACCCTGTGTCAATGTTTTTCCCTGCGAGTGCATTCTCCGTTCCAACAAAAATAACAATATAATCGTTCTCGCCAAAGTTTTTAGAGAGGTGCAAATATCTAGCAATTAATTCCTCTAAGAGCAATCCTGTTTCATACTGACAATTTATATCAAACCTACTATAAAGATATTTCTTAAACATCAGGACTGTACCCATAGCATAAGGTCGATTTCCAAAAATTAACATTTGAGGCTTTCGGTTGCTGTGTAATTTTTTTCATAAGACCACTATTTAACGTTGGCCTCACATAACAGTTTATTGAAGGCAAACGATCATCACTAATAATTACATCAGTTGTATCATTCATGTCAGTAGGGAGAGTCTGTGCTTGGTTTATCGTTTCTTTTATAGAAAATAAATCGTAATTTAGTCTCTTCAATTCAGAAACATATAACTCATTCTCCTTTGTTAAAGTTTCCAAACTCACCAGCATATTGTTTTTTATGCTAGTTAATTCAGACAACTCAGCAGTTAACTTTTTAGCATGATCACTGACCCCTTCTATTTCTGATAACAATGCCTGATTTTTTCCCTGCAATATTACAATTTCATTTTGAAGTTTTAAAATTTTTACTTCTTATTTTTGCATTTCTTCGTCGTAATTTATATTTCTGTTATCATCAAAATCGTGAGTTAGCTTTCGTAATTTGGATATATTATGATGGTGCTTTTTAATGTTCTCGGATGTAAGCTTAGTTATTCGTTCTTCAAGTTCCTTAGTTTTCTCTTTCAATTTACATTCAAGCTTGGAAATACTTTCATCTTTCATTCTTAGTTCCTTTTTTGTTCTGTCGAGAATCTTGTAACTCTCCTTAAGATTAGTCCTACAATTTCCGCAATAAAACAGCAAAGATCTCTGAGACAATGAGATAGCATTAGCTTCGGTGGTATTTATTACCGCGCAGTTTTTGCAAAGACAAACTGAGCAGGAATCGCATGTGCAACCAAAGAATTCATCCTCTTTTAGCCTGGGCTTAAACACACATTTTATTTGACACTTCGAGCAAGTCAGCGTAGACATCATTGGGTTGATCCATGAAACAATATACGTGTAGCACAACATCCCACAAAGTCGTTATTAACCCAGGGAAGAAACAGGCAAATAATGTCGCAGAGATACTCTTAAAATAAAAGTACGGATCTGTCCACTACCGAAAAAAAAAAAGTCGCGAAGAAATAAAATCCATAAAGATGCCCTAGTAGTTTCGTCGATTCTAATGTATTTTATTAGTCTCTTCAATTTTAAAGTATTTCCTTGAGACTCCAATAAAAAAACGTATAATCCTGGTAACTGATAAGGATTATAAGCGATACATATTTAATGTGTTCAAACCTTTTTTTTTCCAAGCCCTTTTTTGCACTAAATTAAATTTGAATTCCTTTCTGTACCAGATATGCACTGATTTATGAGTTTTCGCACTAATTTTCACGTGGTAGAAGAAAATGATGTTACTCACTAGAATCCACGCATTTTTCCACACAGAAAGACACCAAACACTACTTTAAAATGGGCTCTTTTTCCATTCAATATAATGATTTTAATGGGAGCAAAATTCCTAGCTGTTAACAACCAATAACAACCTATACAATCTTCAATAGACTTTTTATGCAAATTAAATTCAGTTGTACTCTATAATTTAGTTGGTTAGTTTAGCTCCCGACTTTCTACCTCGGTGTTCTCCAGCTTGGGGGAGGACGATGAGATTTGATGGGCCACATCCCGTGACAACTCGGAATGGCGGGGGCGT
>MU185536.1:71247-82597 GCA_016904865.1 Pissodes strobi
AAACTGCTCTCACCAGTTTGACGCTCCTGCCAGCTAATACAATGCAGCCCCTCTTGTCACAGATATATAAATAAATAAAATGTTTTCTAAATTTAATTTTAGCCATAACACAATCAATATCACAATTCATCTTAACACAATTAATATCACAATTCATCTTAATCTCCTCAAAGGTAAGGTCCTTCTTTAAAGCATTGAGTACTCATCCACCTCTTGTTTGGCCATTTGAGCGATCTCTCCTCAGTACTACATATCTTTGGTCAGATATCTCTTCTATTGCATCACGAACCTGAATAAATGTTACCTTTGAGAAGGAAAATCCCTCCACAGGAACCGATACTTCCAGTTGTTGCAAAAATCGTCAGCCTCAATGTCTGTATCAGGAATATCTCTTAAGATTCTATCCGCAATAGTGAAAAAAAAAACATTAAGATCTGCAGCTGATATGTCTGGTGGCGCAGTTTTTTGTTCTGCGCCTCTACTCTCTACTGTTGTCTGACCTCCGAATAAAATCTGAATTGGCCTCTTTCTTAGCTGTACAAACTGATGATCTCTGTAGAGGTCATTTAGGAATTTAAGAGTTTCTCGCATTTGTCTAATATTGTCATTAAACCACGTGACCTGCCGGCATACTTTCACCATCTTTCTTTTCTCTGAAAACGATGAGCACATGGCACCAACAATAGTGCGAATAAACTCGTCAGCCTTGTCAGCTGGAGAACAAGAAGACCGTAGGAAACCCCAATCCACCCGCTGCAACAGATTAAACATATTGTTTATGCCATGTTGTGTTATTGGCCTATGTACAGGGCACAGGGTTATTCATTATAATAATTTTTTTATCGACTTGTATGTAATCATCTTAATTGTTTATGAAACTATTATAAGCAAACGCCAATATAAAGTTATATTTTTTTAAATGGAACTCCCTGTATATTATTGCATTTTTCGATTCTGCTTAAAATTCTAAGCATATTTTATGTATGCTGTTATATATACCTCTAGAGTTAGTAGGTTCGCAACTATAAACAATTGAAAATCCGTACTTTGGTTACTTTTCACCTTGTTAGCAAGAAGATCATTAGAGATGGAGTAAAATGAACTTCATATTCCAATCTTAACTTTTCAAGAGCTATCTGATGGCGCTAATTGGCAGGCGGTACCATGGGTAGCAAATCTGGTACCTCGGTAGGTACCATCAGTTAGCACGATCAGATAGCTCTTGAAAAGTTAAGATCGGAATGTGAAATTAATTTTTCTCCATTTTTAATGGCCTTCTTGCTACCAAGGTGAAAAGTATCGATTTTCAACCGTTTATAGCTGTTAAACTACTAACTCTAGAGGTATAACATCATACATAAAATATGCTTAGAATTTTAGGTAGAATCCAAAAATGCAATAATATACAGGGTGTTCCATTTAAAAAAAATAACTTTATATTGGCGTTTGCTTATATTTTCATTGCTAATAAAAAAAATTAAGATGATTACCAACAAGTCGATAAAAAATCTGTAAAATTGATATTACTATTGTCGGTCAAATTGTTAAAATGAATATTAAAATCGCCTACAATTACAACATATTTAAAATTAGCTGATAAAATTTCCAGACATAAACACACTAAAATTTCGACCTGGCGGTCTTATACGGCAACCACAGTAAGTTTAGTTGCCGAGCTTCAACAGCAGCTATTTCATAGTTCATTTCAGATGAAAGATCCAGCAGATAATTTCTTTCGATAAACGCAGCACCATCCTTTACCAATATCATTGGGCCTTCGTGAGAGTGTTCTACTCTACAGTAGGACAAGGCAGTTGTATAACCTGAGACTTTGAGTGAACCAATTTCCTAACTGGTCAGAAAGAAAATAATGTCAAAGTCAAAAGTATTGGTTGAAGTCATGAGAAATAACTTCAAGTTCTTCCACTTTATTTCTGATTGAACGAACTTTTTGATGAAATATCAAACTGATTTATCAAAATGGTCGAAAAATAAGGGATGACATTTTTTTTGCACACTGATTCGAATCAAATTTGTCTATTTATATTCCTTGCACACTTGGATTTGATTTATTTATTTTTCACAATAGGTATTTTTTTTCTAAATAATTTATTCGCGATTATCCTATGAAGTGGTGCATTTAATTTCCCAATATAAAATAGCATAAATGTCAAATCTGCCAAGGCGTTTGTGTTACACCAAAATATTGCGCTTGCTATTAAAATGTGGACATTATATTAGGATAAGTAGCTATATATTTTAATATATTGTAACAATGTATACATTTTAATACAAGCAAGCAACACCGGTACCTAGTAGCGTCCACGATATTGTATGATTGGAAATACGCTTTTATCACATATAATATTCTAAAACTCGAAATATATGCTTTTAAATTTTCATTTAGCTCAAATAGTCAGTTTCCCTTAAAAATTAAGGATCTTAAAATGTGTTTTACTTTCAGAGCTTTATTACATGATATTAACCAGCTCGCGGAAGTAGACGGTTATGAAGAATGGAGACAAAAAGAATCAAATGATTTAAGCAAACTTGTTCAGGACAGATTCAAGTATCTACAAAATCCAGAAGACTGCGACAGTGCAAGAAAGCTAGTTTGTAGCTTAAACAAGGTATTTCGATACGAACAAGTGGTATAGTAAAACCACAACTCTATATATTCTAGAAAGGCAGTAGTTGCGCCAATGAAGTAGGGTATTGAACAGTTCGAATAGTAAACGAGTTAATTGTAAAAAAAGTGTTTACTTAAATACCGACTCTAATCTTATTAGATTGGTATTCAAGCAATGCTTTTTCTATGTCTAATATTTATGTATTACAACTGGTTGCAAAATTTGAGCATACTGGATCAGTGTGAAATGAAAAGACGGTGTACGAAAAGGATGCGGGGATAGAAGTTGCTAGTTTAGGTCATTTAGCTATGGATCTCATGCTTAGTACTAGAAAATTCCGAGGTGTCTGGCTTGTCACAGGATCCTGTCATCACTTTGATGAGTCCGTATTGTAAATTTTTTAAACTTGCATTGCTTCTTTGCGATTCGCAAAGTTATGCTGGTTCAAAGTTATTTTTTTCAGCTGTTCAACTTTTCTTTATCGACAACCGCCATAATAGTAAAATAGAGTTGTATAAATGCAACGTTTTTATGAGAGAGGGTCTTTTTGATTTTATGGTAACATTTTTATTTACAGTCTACAACTTTCGGAACTTTTGAACTCATTCAATATATTTGCGTTTAATGGTTAAGTATTACTGTTAATAAGTGTTGTCTTTTAGCATATGCAAGTGATTTTGGAATTTCATGTTATTGGAAATTATTTTCTTCTAAATTGCAAAAACTTATCATGACCTCAGATATTATGTTCTAACGACGCACGGCGCAGAAGAAGATGTAGGTCCATCTGTTCGCAGTGCTACATGTTTTTTATTAGCTGCAGCACAGCTCGCTCGCTTTTATGTCTCTTGCGACAGCATGTGGCGCTACGTCCGTCGGTTCATTAAATAATAATAATAATAACCAAGCGTACTAGGACATACATTTATTTGTGGCCTATCACGCATATTCAAAAAGACTTCGACTTAGTACCACATGGGTAGCTCCCCGAAATTCTGAACATATATAAAATAAGCTCAACCCTAAAGCACGCCATGGAAACCAGGCGTATCGAATTGCAAATTAACGATCCAGAATTCACACTGAAGACCGACATTATCAACATCAAAAGCGAAATTTTTCAGGATGATTTCTTGAGTCTGCTGTGGTTTTGCCTTGCTCTGACCCCGCTGTTTAACAGGCTGGACTTAACCAAATCAAAGGAAATGAGAAGACGACACTTAAATTGGGTCGCTTACTCTATATGATTTATCTAAAGCTAATGAGAGCCACGAAGAAACAGCTGGATCAAATGTTACAGATTGTTGAAGATTTCTCAAAAGAAATTCAGATGCGGTTTGAAATTAATAAGTGTCGCACCACGAAATGCGTGGAAAGCTGCTGGTTCAGTACGGCGAGAGAGACAATAGGGAACTTGCACATATTTTTTTATTGCATAAATATACTTATTTATGCTTAAAAACAATGTGTGCAAAATTTGAAATTTTTAATATCAATAATTATCCTAATATGAGCCTTTCAATTTTCGCGCGCCACTTGCTCGTGACGTCAAACACCATTCCGCCGATGACATTTATGCTTGTGTTTTTATGTTTGTTTACATTTTGTTTGATTCGCTAGTTACTTTGGTCTAGATTTGTAGCTTAATAAATATTAGCGCAATGGAAAAAAGTCAATATATTTGAAATATTGTGTTGTACCACAATGTACAGGGTGGCCAACTAAGAATGCGAGGTACTGTATCTGGGAAACTATCCATCGTAGAGACTTGCGGCAAAATGTAATTACTAAAACGGTCAAGAGAAAAACCTGGAAAATATTTTCAAGTTTCTAAAATGACCACTGATGCAATCTTGAATCTAAAAAAGTGATGTTTCTGTGAATTCCGCTATATTAACCTAATTAAAAAATTCCACATATTTGAAGTTGAGGATAATGTAAAACTTTTTTGTTTAATGCTTTTTGCTGTATCTCTAAAAATAAAGTGATGGGAGGTATTCAAAGTTTTTTTTTTAAATAACACCCTGTATCTGCGAAACGGCTAAGCCGATTGGGTTAGATCAAAGGAGCTATTCTTGGGCTACAAATGTTGTATTATTTAAAGTTTCGTTAGTTTCACATCTCGCCGCTAGAAGGCTATTTTCGACATTCCGACAGAAATGGTCAATTTTCTCAAAAAAAAAAAAAATTCATTGATATGATTTTTTTCCCATGAAAAAGTAGCTAAATAATGGCTAAACAAGCTCGCGAAAACCGCATCTCGATTTCTTGTTCCTAACCCAAAATATAGGCAAAAAAATTTATTACTTACGAAAATCCCTTAATTTTTTTTTTTAATATTATCTCGAATTTTCTCTTTTATAAAAGTTGTGGCCCTGAAAAGGACCGATTTAAAAAAGGAAAGTTCTTAGTGCCCCCGCAAATGCTCGAAATGCTGACCATCAGTGCCATCACGCTCTATGCATTGCTGAAGCTTCTCATGGGTAGACAAAACTGCTGTTTCAATTTCGGCTCTCGGTATGGTTCGTATTGCAGTACGAATCCGGTTTTTCAAATCTTCTCTGGTCGTCGGTTGAGTCTGGAACACGATGTCCTTTAACCGCCCCTATAAATAAAAATCCAGACGTTAAGTCTGGTGATCGCGGAGGCCCTAGAAACAGACTTCCTCTTCCAATCCACCGCTGTTGAAATACTGCATCGATATGCTCTCGCACATTAATAGCAAAATGTGGTGGGCAACCATCCAACTGCAAAAACAAGTTTTGCCTCGTTTCCAGAGGCACATCTTCCAACAACAACGGTAATTGATTGGCCAGAAATTCAAGAAAGATATTGCCATTTAAAGGTTGCTCGAAAAAATATGGCCCAATAATTTTGCCTTCCAGTACGCCACATCACACATTTAAACTCCAACGTCCTTGGTGCTGAACTTCACGCATCCAATGCGGATTTTCTGCAGAACAATAGTGCATATTGTGCAGATTGACTCTCCCATCACTATTAAAAGTGGCTTCATCGGTCCAAAGAATTTGAAATAAAAATTCTCTATTTTCGCGTATCATACCTAACATCCAATGGCAATAGTCCAACCTGCGATCAAAATCTTCCTCATTCGAAGCCTGATGTAGAACTACATGATATGGATGCATTCTAAAAGTAATTAAAAAAAAAGTTTCCACAAATACCTATATTGTGATAGCCATTAGAACTTACCTATGGTCCTTCAAGATATTTTGAACCGTTGTTCGTGCTATGTTCAGTTCAACTCAAGCGATAACGCTCTTGTGCTAACATGAGGATTTCCTTCAATATACCCCAGTACGTAGTTGGTATTTTCTTGTGTTCTTCCAATTTTTTGCCGTTGAAACGCAGGCCGAAAACTACCATTGGCTCGTAAGCTCGCCAATAATCGGGGAAAAACTCCCACATCGCAAGGACGTCGATTTGGATAACAGGCCGCGTAAACTCTTTTAGCTACTGCGGCATTTTGAAGACATTCAAAATAAACCGCAAGCATATCAACAGCTTCATCACTCGTGAAACGCATTTTGTAAACACAAAAATTGCTCAAAATAAAGCGAAACTATTGACAACTATTGACAATTTGAGGAAGAATTATTTATATTTTCATTTGTTTTCTTTCCATGGCCTGCTTCTATTAATTGTCTACCCATGAGAGGCTTCAGCAATGCATAGAGCGTGATGGCACTGATGGTCAGCATTTCGAACATTTGCGGGGGCACTAAGAACCTTCCTTTTTTAAATCGGTTCTTTTCAGGGCCACAACTTTTATAAAAGAGAAAAATCGAGGTAAATATAGTACAAAAAAAAATTAAGGGATTTTCGTAAGTAATAATTTTTTTTGCCTATATTTGGGTTAGGAACAAGATATCGAGATGCGGTTTTCGCGAGCTTGTTTATCCATTATTTAGCTACTTTTTCATGGGAAAAAAATCATATCAATGCATTTAATTTTTTTGAGAAAATTAACCATTTCTGTCGAAATGTCGAAAATACCCCTCTAGCGGCGACATGTCAAACTAACGAAACTTTAAATAATACAACATTTGTAGCCCAAGAATAGCTCCTTTGAACTAACCCAAGTTTGTTAAAATCGGCTTAGCCGTTTCGCAGATACAGGGTGTTATTTAAAAAAAACTTTGAATACCCTCACCACTTTATTTTTAGAGATACAGCAAAATGCATTAAACAAAAAAGTTTTACATTATCCTCAACTTCAAATATGTGGAATTTTTTTTATTAGGTTAATATAGCGGAATTCACAGAAACATCACTTTTTTAGATTCAAGATTGCAGTTACGCCCCCCTAGTGGTCATTTTAGAAACTTGAAAATATTTTCCTGGTTTTTCTCTTGACCGTTTTAGTAATTACATTTTTTGCCGCAAGTCTCTACGATGGATAGTTTCCCAGATACAGTACCTCGTATTCTTAGTTGGCCACCCTGTACAAGTACAACTGTTCAGACACCTAATAAGATATTTATCCGGTTACCTGAAGATAAAATTCGGGGAAAAAAGTGGCTAAAAGCATGCCGAAGAAATGAGAAAGTATATCCCAAAACAGTAAAGCTCTACACGTGTGTCAAGATCATTTTAATGTAAGTAGATACAGCACTCTGTTAACATTGTTTTTGAAAAAACTGAACTTACAGTAATGTTTCTTTAATATATTGAGCTGAAGTTTAAATATTAATCAGTATTTTCTTCTCTTTGTTGCAGTTAGGGGAGGATATGGACAATTATGTAAAATTTAAAATTATGGGTGGTCAAAAAAAAATGAAGCCCACTGTTATACCCCACATATTTAACTGTCAACCAGATAGGAAAAGGGCATTTACCCAGCCTTCCCGACCAGCAGCTGTTAAAAGAGGCAAACGTAAAATTGTTGATGATGCTGTAGCTTCCACATCAGCATCTAATATATTCATGGAAAATGACCAGCTTCAGTTAAGTAATATTCAGCTTGCCGAACCTCCATTTCCTAAGAATGAAGCACAATCGCTTGAAAAAAGAGATGTTTCAACACAAACTCGTTCCAACTTTAGAAGCAAAAATATACAATGCGATATACATTCTGGTGTTACAGTGGGTCTATCACCGTTGAAAATTTTTAATATGGAAGCAGCGACTTCACCATTTAAATTCATTTTGTGATCAAGTCCTGTAAGTAGTGTATGTGAAAGTCTTATTAGCAAAGATAGTGTTGAAGATGATATTTATAGTGCGAGTGACTATTCTGTGTCTGACCAAGATGAGGAAATTGAAGAAGAAAAGGAGGAGTTTAAAATAATCGCTTTAAAATGTACAATAATGAAACTACAAAACAGACCTAGGTTATACATGGGACTACCTGATTATGCATATTATACATTTCATTTACTTGAAAAATACTGTAAAATGAAAAATATGTATATTTTTTTAACTTTAAAAAAATAAGGACAGGGCTGTCTTTTTTAACATTGGCAGATGATTTTGGAACAAGCGATGGTAATGCTTCAAAAATATTTGCAAAATCTTTGCCCATCATAAGTAAATATTTAAGAAAATGTATACTAACTCCTAAAATTTGTAGTGTTAATTCAAACCTACCACTGGCTTTTCGAGCTCGATATAGTAGTGTCATATGTATTATCGATTGCTTGGAAATTGAAATAGAAAAGCCATCAGATTCAATTAAACAATCTCTGACATGGTCGGATTATAAAAAATTCAATACCTTAAAATATTTAATTTCTTGTACCCCTGATGGCATTATTAATTTTATTTCAACAGCATTTGGAGGAAGGACATCTGATGCAGTTATTGTAGAGAATAGTGGCTGTTTAGATATTCTTCCTCCAAAGGTGGCTATTATGGCAGACAGGGGTTTTGAGCATATTGAGCACTTACTTGCCACTAAGGGCTGCATATTAATTAGACCACCTAGTGTTTCTACAAATGTAAAATCCTCTAAATCTGAAGGATCCATGTTGAAAGGGTTATACGTAGAGTACGAGAATTTTCTCTTTTAGCACCTTATGCCTGTATTGATAATAAATTAATTGCCTATACTGATCAGATAACTAAAATAGTATGCGGTCTAATTAATTTACAGTCAGGAGTTATTTCAGGTCGATGATATTTCATAACTATATTTTTAATTCGATTTTTCTCTACTTGGTTATTATTCTCAAAATAACTGTATCTAATTATTAAATAATTTTGCAGCTTTATGTAAAGCTTTACTTTTGAAACAATGACAAGTTAGTTACCCAGATGTTAAGGGACGTAGCGCTTTTTAGTGAAATAGTTTGGGGGGACATAATGTTCGTAACATTTGATCTAAAATATAATCTCTTCTATTGTATTTTTTTTTAAATAAGTATTTAACTTGTCTTTATTTTCCTCAAAAGTTTTCTGTTGAATATTTATTTAAAGAATAAAAATACATATATAAAACACCTATAGTTTTTATTAGATACTACATAAGTACCTATTAAAATATTAAAATCAAAATTATAACAAGAGCAAAACAAAAATAAGTGTGCATTTTATTGTCTTCCAAGAAAAACTTTTCAAAACCCGAGATCAGTTTCGTGTCTACTTTTATTACCTCGTAGAAAAAAGAGCCTTACTTGGTAGGTAGGACTATTAGTTTATTGTTAGGTATCTATGATTTATTTGTCAAAATTTAGTTTTCATTACAAAGGGCGAGATAAAAGATTTTATATAGGGTATCCTAATGATAAATATAAGTTTATATATTAAAAGAATGGTGTGTTTAAGACAGCAGAACAGTTTTTTAACGACACATTTAAAATTAATTATTTTTTAAAGACATATAAATGAGGAAATATATTATAACGCCAAAAATTTTCTGCTGCACTCATGATGCTTTCCACATAAGCTTCATCATATTCTACCCAAATATGACGAAATTTGGAATTAGTTTTAAAATCTGGTTCTGCAAGCATTTTTTCTTATTGGGCAAAAACATCTGCAGCTGAACTTGTGCGTTGTATTTTGTCGTTATTTTATTGTCTTTGGTTAAATAATTTGCAACAGCTTCTTGTGTTTGCGGACATTTTACTTCAACAACATAATCTTCGCATATGGCATCTGGTGACGCTCCAAAAATAGAGTGCTTTGGGTTTAACAATATGCCAATATGAGAAAATTTTATTTTTAACGTCTTTTCTATGCTTTTAATAACACTTGCTTCAAGGTTTCTCCCTCTTTTCATTGCCTCAGTACCCTTAAATTTTGACACACTAAGTATCTGATTCACCAAGGTACCATCACTTTTTTTGCAGTGTGCTGCATCATAAATCTTAGAGGCAGTTATTCTTGCATACCTCAGTTCAAACCAGAGGCTACAGTTTGACTGCTCTATAGTTTTCACAGAAACCTCCGAACACAACTGTGCATCCATCATATCGGTGCAAAATTTTAAAAACTGAATACAGTTATTTTCTTGACCAGACGGAAATTTTATCATCAACTGGTACAGCCCCAGGTTATCTACTGTTAAATCAGATTTAAAATGTTTCATTAGCTGGCTTTCGGATTGATTATCCACTCCTTTTTCTACAACATCTTTTAAAAACCGTGAGCTATCTTCGTCAGAACTTAAATCTTCCTTGGCTCCAAAGTCCTTTAATGTCAAGTATTTTATAGAGGTTCCAACTTTATAGCTTACTTTTGGCCCAATAACAAGCTGCTTCAGTTGGTGATGGTTCCTCACTTCTTCGATGTAGCCATATCAAAAATGCGATGGCATGTTTGGAGGTACCTGAAAAAAAAACAATGAGCTCTTTAATACCATAAAGATAACAAAACATCATTTATTACATATCTGAGGAAGCCAGACAATCATGACACTGTACATCTGTCACACTTTCCAGTTCTTCGTTAATATTACAGCTTACTGCATTCTGTTTTTTCTTAACATTATGCTCGGGTGTAATTTTAGCTCGAATGG
Organism: Pissodes strobi; assembly: GCA_016904865.1. NCBI lineage: Eukaryota > Metazoa > Arthropoda > Insecta > Coleoptera > Curculionidae > Pissodes > Pissodes strobi. Next base: position 81,859 of record MU185536.1, read on the forward strand.
TGCATATTATGTTGTTTTCTCTGCGAACTTGTACCCATCCCACAGCAGCATCTCCATATGAATGTCGTCCAAATCTATAAATAAATGTTGATACATTTAGTTATGAATAGAGTTAGATATTCTTAACTAATCATAGCCATTTTTTCCAACTATATACCTACAGATAAGTGTCATGAGCATGAGCACATATATCTATGTAACCTAATTATAAAATATAATATAATAAATAGAAATATTCTATTAAACCTGCTACTTTCAAGAAAAGTTTTTAATCCCTAAATCAACAATCAGGCCTTAATTTATTTTATTTATTTATTTATTTTATTTAGTACTTACATGCACACCACAGAGCAAAGCTCCAAATGGTACGAAAAGGGTTAAAAACAATTAATCGTAGGACATTATATAAAACATTTGCAACACTTAACATTCAATACATATTCGATAATAAAACGTGTAAGAAAAAGAATAAAAAAAAAGTTCAAGACACAATACGCTTCAGTGAGTTGAGACTTATGTTAAAAATATCTAGGTGGTTAAACTTGTCGTTGTACATTGTAACCATTCGATCCACAAATGCTCTTTGTCCGTAGTTGGTTCGGTGATAATGTTGGTGGAACAGTTGTTGGTGTCTTAAAGTTCTCGCTCGTATCTTGAGGTATAGGAGTCTCAGTAAATTGGCACAATCAATCTTCCCGTTGATCAGTTTATGAAGAAAAAACAGAAGCTGGTTCTCTCG
>MU185536.1:82997-110511 GCA_016904865.1 Pissodes strobi
ATAAATCCAAGCAGCCGCAAGCCTCTCGAAACTATTTGATCCACATGTAAAGTGAATGACAGATCTTTGTCAAACAACACCCCTAGATCATTAAAGACAGTTACCAATTCCAGTCTCACTATCGATGGTGTAATTGTGGTCAATTTGATTCATCCCCTTGTAAAAGCTAATTTTTTTACATTTCTTGACATTTAGTTTTAGGCACTTTTTCTTGCACCATAAAACCAGGCGCTCCAGATCTTGTTGGAGTCCGGTGGACGATGTTTCCGCAATATTATTATATTTTAGGTCATCGGCGTACATACGAATGTCCGATTCTTCAAAACATGACGAGATGTCGTTGACAAATAGGGAAAACAGAACTGGACCAATGTGGGACCCCTGAGGCACACCCGACAATACCTGGATCTTCTTAGATGTAGCCCCGCCCATGAGTACACACGGCCGACGATCCGATAGGTAGTTTGCAACCCAGTTCAAGTAGTGAGAGCCAATTCCAATCTTTGAGAGCTTTATGAGAAGCAGCTCATGGCAAACACTATCGAACGCCTTAGATATGTCCGTGTATATAGCATCGACTTGCTTTACCATCTCCAGACTGGTAACTAGGAAATTTTGATACACCGCTAGGTTGGAATTTGCTGAACGCCCCTGGAAAAAACCGTGCTGATTTTCGGTTATATAGTTTTTGTAGGTACGGAAGATCTCATCTGTCAGAATTGATTCCAAAATCTTCGGCAACGTGGATAGCATTGATACACCTCTGTAATTACCGATTTCGGTCCTATCGCCGGACTTGTAAATGGGAAAAAGGGTGGAATGCTTCCAGAAAGTTGGGAAAACTCCTTTGTTGAATGTTTTTTGGAAGATGGTGCAGATTGGTGCAGCAAGCGACTGCGAACAACGATTTAAAAAGATAGGTGGAATTCCATCTGGGCCGGCGTTTTTACTGCAGTCAAGCTCCTTGAGCTTCGATGTAACTTCGACTATGGTGAATTGATGCTGGAGTAGCGTGCTGCCCTGCACAATACTCTCGTGTATTTCAGGATCCACAGTAATCCCGGTGTGATCGGAATAACTTGATTGGAAGTGAGCAGCGAAGGCATTTGCTATTTGTTGAGGACTTTCGAGGAAATTGCCATCGTTTTGCATTCTTTTGGTTATGCCAGAATCCTTTTTCAATGAGTTTATAAAACCCCAGAAGTGTTTTATATTTTCCGGAATCATATGTTCTGCGGATGCGATGTGCGAGGCATAACAAAGCTCAATGTGAAACTTGGTTTCCCGGCGAACACTTGAGTATATCTGATAGTCACACTCGCTTCCAGAGCTCTTGTATCTTGGATATAGTTTATTCTTATGAGCTATCATCTTTTTTAAAGCAGGAGAGTACCATTTTGGGAATTTGCCACTGGTTACTATTTTGGTTGGAACGTGTGTGTCGATCGCTTCTTGCAGAATGTCGTAGAATTGTCGCACCAGAAGGTCTGTATCTTCCTGGCTATCAAGGAATGACCAGTCGGCGTTGTTCAGGAAGAGATTTACTTTTCGGTAATCAGCCATTGGAAACTGGTGCAAAGTGATGTTAATCTTATTGTCTATAAACTGCAACGTGTGGCTATCAAAGAGGAATTCTAGAGAGGGATGGTGTTCGTCACATTGTACTAGTGAAAATTCGCTTTTGGTTATTTCCGAGTATCTTATATCGCTGACAAATACTAAGTCCAATATTCTACCCAGTGCATTCGAAATATTGTTGCGTTGCTGGAGCTCCAAGAAGTACATACAGTCGATTACAGCTTCCTCTATGTGATTACGGATACCCGTTGGAGTCAAATAGCCTTCTTCTTCGAGCCATCTCACGCCAGGCAGGTTGAAGTCGCCGAAGATGAAAAAATTGGCGTTGTTATATTTGCTGGCTACGCTTTCACAGCTGTTTGTAAAGTGACTATAAGCGTCGAGGGCTGATCCAGGAGGGAAGTAAACACAGCAAAGAATTTCCTTGCTGCTACCAAAGTTTGTTTCTACCCAAACGCTCTCATAGTCAAGGCTCTTGAAAGCGGAAACTGTTCTCGAGTGGTACTCCGACTTGATGGCGATAAGGACGCCACCGCCTCGGCTGCAGTCCAGTTGGTCATAGTCGCGATCGCAGCGAAACACTGAGTAATTTTCAGTGAAAAACTCTGATGAAAAGTGATCCCCGGAGAGCCACGTCTCCGTAAGCATGATGCAATCATAATCGCTGTTACCAACGGACATCATAAATTGCGGTGCTTTAGTGCGCATTCCCCGAACATTCTGATAGTAAATCGAGTTAAGGTTTCTGTTATGGACTCTGTAACTTGGTTGTGACGACGTTAATTCCAATATCGGAGGATGATCTGATTCAGATTCGTTGAATAAATTTAAAAATTTGTCTCGTGGTTTACTGATGCGTTGACGTGTCTCCGCTGCCTAGGTCTGATGGAGCTCAGTGGAGCTATAACTTCATTCCATAAAAACCGGGTAATTTTAAGCTTCCCGTTTAGGGTTGGTGTGCAGAACGATTTTTTTTCCTCTTCAGTTGTGAAATTGTCCATACTCAGAAATACTGAGTTGTTCGTGTCATTGTGGACGTGCTTGTGAATGTTCGAGTTAAGTTCGCAGATAAAGTTGTTGAGGACTGGTCTCTTTGAGGCATTTGCAGAACCTATTATGATTAAATTAGATGCATTGGAGATATCCATCAGTTTTGACCAGATGCGGCTGCCAATCACTCTTCCGAGAGAAGCATCCTTAATTCCGGTACAAAGCAAGATATAGTCTTCCTTCGTAAGTTTCAGAAGCAAGTCAGAATATTTATTTATTATGTCTTCAACAGTGACATTTCGCGCGTACTGGCAGTTGATGTCACAACTACTGTTGGAGTGGCTCTTAAGCAACATGCTTAAGCCTCTTGTGTGGAATTCTTCGCCGATTATGAGCAGTTGGCGCCTCCAAAGATTCTGATCATTGGTGGCACTGTTTTTCAGGTTTGGTTGGTTGTTTTCGCGGACGGCAGGGTGTGTGGGTTGATGAGAATCTGAGTCGGTTTGAGATTCAGCATGCGTGGCATATAAGGTGTCGGTTTGGGTGGTTACATTTGCTAATTGAGTTTTCTCTCCAACTGTTTGTATCCCTTTCTCATTGCGAGTTGGCAGCTGGTGGCAAGTTTGCGTTCCTTTAGGTGAGGAGATTTTATTGTCTGTTTGTGTCCCTGCTTCCATTGATGTGTCTGAGTTGACCTGGCGTTTGAGCTCGTCAATGTGAGCTGTCATAGTTTCGATCCTTCCTCTTTGGGATTCTATTTTTTCCAAGTATGCTTTCTCTACATCTGCGATTTCTTCTTGGTATGATGTGGAGCTTCGCTTCAGCCTTGTTATGTACTGGTTCTTCTGATCCAGTTGGTCTCTCAGGTCACGTATTATCTCCCGCAGAGTCTCGATTGTATCTGGTTCATGAGTAGTCGCTTTTTCTATACATGCTTTGGAGCACCAAATAAAATTATCGTTGATTATCGAGTGATGTCGCGTTCTTTCCAAGCAACTTTTATGGTATATATTGTTGCAAAAAATACATATCAGGTTACCCTGATTTTTCTTACAACACTTGAACACTGCCGCCATTTGGTCTGTTAAATATTCGTATGTTTTACATTAAACCGAAGGGATAAGGATAACACAGAGGACACCCTTCTCGTCCTGGGGCCTATCAGGACATTTATTGACAAACACAGGTGACCCTAGGATAAGTGTGGTAGACAATAGGAAAAACAACAGGAAAAAAAAGTTTTATATGTACATGCATAACATTATGTAGAGTTAACGTTATTCGAAGGTTTATCGTATAGTCGTGCGAAAACTCCCGGCGACCAAATTGAGAAGGATTGTTATTGTTTACGTTTATTTCATTTTGTTTATTTAAAACGATAAGTTTTTGTGTGTTGAAAATGGGAGGATTAGTATCGAAGAAAACTGGTTTTTCTGTTTTTATTTATAAGGGTGAGCGTTTTGGAAATGTATTGCTTACCGGTGATGCGCTGTTTTCTAAGCTCTTTCAGTGCATACGCGTAACATGAAAAACGACACAAATTTACCACTTAAAACTTGCAAATATCACGGAACGATATTCATAGTATATTCTGCTAGCGTCACATATTTCGCTTTTTTTATTTAAACGTCTTTAATAAAATAAGGTAGGTGTAGATCTCTTTTTATGCGTTGCTAATGGATGTTTCTACTTTTAACGCTAGATAAATTGTACTTACTTATTTGCCTTTACACCACAAACTTCTCCAAGGGAAAAAGAATCGGTGCTTCTTATAAAACTTGTCACCATGAATATATCCACACGAGGCAAATTATCTAATTGTCCTTTAACAAATTCATCGTCAGTCATACTGAATAATAATAAATGACTCAAAAACAAACAGAAACCACAAATAAAAGTCGAAAATCACACTATATCAGAACACTAAACAATAAACAATACAATCGTACTCGTACTCGACTGCCGCCGCCGCCCGGTGCCGCGACCCATCATACGCTATGACGTCACACCCAATAGCAAAGCGTCCTCATTGCTAGGCGAACATTCGAATTTTTACGTGATTTTAAATCGCTATATTTACTAAACGGAATAAAAAAAATACTTTTTTCTGAAATACACGTTTTATTACATTAGTAACTAACGTTTTTAAATATTATTTTCGAATTTAAATTTTTATGCAAGTTCCCTATTGAATCGATGCGGGAGGGCGAAATCTTAAAGATATCTGGGAATAAAGCAATCACGGGAGATTAATTATCAGGTGATGAAAAAGCAAATATCATCTGAATTCGAGATGAGGGTTAAATAACCATTAAAACGTAATTGAACAGCAAAAACTTCTTTAGAGCAGTCAACAGTAAAAGTAACTTCATGGTAGGCATTTGAATGAGATTATGTCGACAGATACTCGTCGAACAGGCTTACATCAGAAAGATGCCAAAAAGGAGTACACACGACACGTTACTGCAGCCGACAGGATTTTCTCTGCAACGGAATATAAGAATAGACATGACAATATTGCAAAGATTATTTATCAGAACTTAGCCAGCATTCTAGGACTTTTCACCCAGGATCGGGTTCTTTATTACAAATATAGATCTGAAATAGTTCTAAAACACTTTCACTCTACTGAGATCGTACAATCTTAACTGACCAGACAGTGATGAAGAATAGATTAGATATCACTCTCGTAAACAAATCCTCCAAAGTTTGTGGAAGTGGCGTACCCATATATACTGAAAAAAAAAAACGCTGAGAAGATTTATAGGTACTGAGAGTTGAAGGTCAGAATGAAGAGGCAGTGGTAGTTGAATTGCCTCGAAACAGTGCCAATAATAATTTCATCAACTGGAGTTGTGCAAAAAGCTTGGAAAGAAATAGGAAACACCCAAGATCGGGAATATCAGAAGTGTCATCCTAAAGACCCCATAACACAGAAAGGGTTCCAGCAAGGCTTAATCCCGGTGATATTTAACGCATCTGGAATTAAGTGAATTTTGCCGTTCATACGGAGTACGAATGCCGAATGACATGCAAATCGGGATAATAATAACCCGCAGGGGCGATTATCCCGGTAGCTAATGGTGAGTGACGAGTGGACAGTAGGGTAAAAATGCCAAATCTCCTGCGTTAAAGGGTAAACCCATTAGAATGGTGCAAACGAGAAACCTTGGAAACGGCGTTTAACATTTTTACCAAAACTTAATATATTCCACCTCCTTCATTGAATTCTTTTAAAATTAGTTAGTTTTAATCACCTACAATGACAATTGCCTCAAAACGTTCAAAAATGGGCGTGCGTTCGGATAGTAAAGTGTTACCCAGAATCGGCATGCAAAATAATGAACCGTTCACATTAACTTAAACCTGATCTATATCCTTGAAGATATCTTCCATTAGCCGAAATTAGGTCGTAGTATTGAAGATGATCAACACAAGCCGGAATTTGGCGAAATCCTTGACGGATTAATAAGCAAATTGACAGCTTACCGACTACCACCAGCACTGCTCTTATGGCTATGCAATTTCTTAAGGGATCGAAGCATCCGAGTTGGTATTGACGGACATCTCTCGGAGGAAATTAAAATCAATGCCGGAGTTCCTCAAAGGGGTATAATATTAACTCCCACACTGTTCCTGCTCTATATCGACAATCTCTTAGACAGGACAAACAATTCTATTTACAGCTTTAGAGACTACTCCAATAACCGCTGCTCGTTCCCAACGCGAGCGAGAAAATCAGATTGCTGCCATCAATGAGAAAATGAACGCCATCGTGGAATGGGGTGTGGAAAATAATGTCCAGTTTAACTCGAGAAAGACTCAAGCAGCTGTCGAAGCAGCTGCTGGTGTTGGAATGAGCTGGCACTTATGATTCTACCCAGAGTTGGCCAAACAGAAACACCCATCAGACACAAGCTGCTCATCAACATACGATTCAGTTGCGAACACCTAGGACGTCCCTGTTGTGGGACTCCTTTGTCTGGAGGACTGCCTTGCTCTGGGATGGACTTCAGAGTAACGTCTTTCCCGAAAACTACAACCTACAGCGCTTCAAGTCACCATCTTCTCCGCACACGCACCGCTCATTGAGTGGCATAGGATTTTCCTTTCGTGTGTGCCGAACATAAAAAAAAAATGAGCCGAGACCTTGTCTAGATCGAAGGCCATTAGCATTAGCAAAACGGTCTAAATTCTTGAAGAGAATCAGCATAAGCTGATATAACTTTTGAAGATAACATTATCCGAAACCTCCAAATCTCTGAATATGATCAACAGTGGCGGCTCGTGATAATTTATTGCTGTGTGCTGCATTGTAAAGTGTAATTTTAAATTTATCGAATAATTTTCACATTTACATATGTATCGAAGATAACTACTGAGAACTTTTTTTTACTCTAATTTTGGCTATTTATTATTAAAGCAAATACTTAAAATTCTAAACCGGACACATGAAAGAAGAGAACATACTGAACATAGTCTTTTAAAGTGGTTAGATACATTTTAAATACATTTTTTATATACAAAATCTATACGTCTATTTTTTTCATTTACAATTTTTTTCTATGAGTTTTGTATAAAAATGTAGAAGAATCAGCTAAAGCGTTAAATCTCTTGTCTTTCGCAGAAAACATTTAATTCTCTTCAAAGTCGAAAAACAACGTACTCCTTCTGCAGTGGATATGGGAGTTATAGTCATAATTAAAACTAATGTTATTATATATAATATCTTAAAAAATATATATAAATAATATCAGGAAAACTACTTGCGGCAAATGCTTAAATTAAGTAACATAAATAACTGCGTTTAAAATCCAACGCGGCAACAAATCTAGCCGTGTGCTTGAGATTGGGCAGCACCACCGGCTATTGAAATCACCGTTGAAAACAGGCGAGCGGGATGAGCGGAGACGCGACGACCAAAAGGCTCGTTGTGCTAAAATTCATAACGCACACCGACCCAAAGTATACAACATAAGGCGTTGGGTCTGGATTGACGGTGTAGTGGGTATGTTTATCTCGAAGATATTAGCGGCGCGGCAATATTTTATTTTCCGTCCAGATAAATAATAATTTTCAAAAGAAAATGGCAAGTATTTATGTACCAAAATAATATTTTTATTTTTGCTGTGTGCTGCAGCTCCTCAGCACATATATACCAGCCGCCACTGATGATCAACATTGGTCTAAATCTCTTAAGATGTCTTCCGCTACGCGAATTCTTAAAGATGCAGCATTAGCCCAAACTTGATCTAAATTCTGAATATGTCTTATATTAAAAAAGAGTACAAATGAAGTGGAGTAACAGGCACCAAGTTATCAAATAAACATGAATCCTCCATGATATCTTCAATATCTTACATTAGTCGAATTCTTGTCTAAACCCCTGAAAACGATCAGCATTAATTGAAACTTTGTCAAAATCCTTGAAGATTTATGTGCCAAAATTGAAAACTGACATGTTTCGCATCCTAAAAATTGACAGATGACGTGTGTCATTGTCGGAGCTTATTTAGTGCGTCATGCATTGACTGGCTTTGGCCCAAGTATGCCTAAAACTAATTTGCTGTTTTAGCAAAGCTGTATCTGGAAAAAATAATAAATATACAGCAAAACTTAAAAACCCTTGTTTTAACATCTCACCTAAAATGTGTCAGATTCGCATATTTATTTTGTTATTTTGCACCACATTTAAGCATAGTTTGGAATGAATTATGGTTAAATCTATTTTTAATTTTTTAATTAATTAATTTCTGTATAAAAACACTTCGAGTCTCATACAGGTTAAGTGGCGTGTCTATCAAAAACCACAATTTTCAGTCATTTCGGATCCCACCTAAATTTTATAATAACTACATTTTGTTTGTAAGGATCTCTTGAAAACCGTAGATCGATACATTTTATAGTTTCCAAAATATTTTAAATCCAACTAAATATGCTTTAGAATTTTCAAGCCTTCAACAGTTTATCTCACATGCATCGTACATCGTAAATATTTTTAAAAAATACGTGCGTCCAACGACCATGATCCATGGCCATTACTGTCATTACTAACCCAAAACTAGCTAGGATATCCGGCGTTATCTTTGACGCTACAAATTTTTTCCGATAACAGGCTCTCTGACAAATTACATGAGAAAAGAAACAGCGTTTAACATATTCTGAGGTACAGTTTTTACAAAATTATTGAAACAATTGTTTCGATGCCAAATCTTTAGAGGTAGCTGTCGCTTTTAAATTGAAAATGTCATCTAATCTTTATAGCACAATGCGGTTTTCATCGTTTCTTCTAGGTATCGCCATATTCAGGTAATATTTAATATTTAACACAATTTAATAAATTGTGTTAAATTAATAAATCCATAAAACTAAATACTAAAAAGCCGAATGTCTGAGAATTGACCAACGTCGATTTTAACAACCAGAAATTGACATTGCAATCCTAAATATATTAATTGATAATGCAATACAAAAGAAGTGTGCGTGATATTCATGGCATCTAATCTAGGTCATTTGATTTTAGACTCATAAATATTTAAAATTTCTATAAATAATCGCACCTTGGGTGCTATTTCCCAACGATATGCTAAACTAATCTAATGTTTCTTTAAACTTTTTAGGGATGCGGTTATGGTTGTCAATTACATCATGCTGTTTATTGCTTCATGGTAGCCTACGGGACAAAAAGAACTTTAATTCTGAAGTCGAAAGGTTGGCGATACCATAAAGGCGGATGGGAGGAAATATTTATGCCTGTCAGTGATACATGTACTACTCCGAATGGAGAAAGCGTAACAAGCTGGCCAGGACACACTGAATCTCAAGTGATAAATTTACCTATTATTGATAGTCTCTCTCCTAGGCCCCCATTTCTACCATTAGCCATTCCAGAAGATTTAGTACCTCGGTATGTTATGGAATTATTTTTTGTATCTATTTATATTATACGATTTGGTAAGGGCCGGATAAATGTTCCATTTTCTCTTTATTTCGGAAAACATTAAATGACCAGGTGGTCTTCTTTCGGGATATCTATAAATTAAAATGATACTTAAATAAAAAATAAGCCCAAATAAGTCAAAAGGTAAATAAATATTCAAACAAACTTATTGAAATATAGCTGAGAAGGTTCACGGAAGTTTTCATTGCTCTGTATAAAGGAGACTAACATGTCACATTTTTCAAAATATTGACAATTTTCATTTTCAGCCATCGAAAAAATACAATATTACACAGAAAATATAAATTTTGCCACTGACCGGTCTTGCCAATAAGAAATGACCATTCCATTGTTTTAATAATCCCTGCCTACTAATACTTACACTGTTGTTTAAAAGACAATACTTATACTATACTCATCAGGTGTCGTCTAGAGATAAATTTTGTGAAATTATGAATATAAGGCTTATTATTTAAAATACATATCATGTATTATATATTCTTGCAAAGCTTATAAAATTTCCAATCAAACGAAAGAAAAATATACAGGGTGTTCCATTAAAAAAATACAAGTTTGATTTCTAGCTAAAAATTGACAGCTCACAGCAAATATCTGACTACGCCACTGGATTCTACGTAAAAAAATGAATATGAGTAAGTTTTTAGCTTTGCGATATATTAAAGGATAACGGAGATACGAGGGGGATCCCAAAATGCATTATTTTCAATTTCGCCCTATCTCTCAAAAACGAAGCGGGCTATGAAAAAATTGTTTATACCATCGTTCTTTTCACAAAAAAGTAAAGTCCATTCAAGGCTATTGCGCTGTTACGTCAGAATTTCTGACGTTAAAAGAAAAGATCCGTACGTCTTAGATAGCCTCGTACGTTATTTTTTACACTAGCCAAAAGATGTCTCTGTACCTGTTTTCTATTCCAGAGCACGTTCCGTTTTTATCAATTTTACATACTTATTACTTATGGCAGCTTCGGAGTGGTTTAATTCAATGCACAAATTCGACACGCAAATATAATACCACCAGGAATAACATCAACATACATACAACAGCTTATTTACCTAGTAATCGTGCGCCGATATCCTTTGATTTGGGAAAGTCAAAAACCAACTTTTTCAAATTTTAGAAGAGGGCTATGACAATATTGTTTTAAGCGTCTGGGCATCTGAATAATACTTTTGACAGTTCGTTTAATTTCAAATAATAATATGCTTTTTATCGTCTAAAATCCATTTAAAAACGATTTTAAATGGCAAAATTGTATAAAAATCCGAAAATTCGGACTTTTTTACGCCGATAGTGATGGCTTCGGACGAATTTGTCGTGGATTTTGAAGCCAAAATTCATTTTAAATTCAACCGTCCATTAAGAATAAGCTGTGCTATGGATCCAAATACACTGCGAATATAATATTTAAAAAATAATACTTTTGACGGTTCGTTTGATTTAAAATGTGCTTTTTTATCGTCTAAAATCCATTTAAAACGATTTTAAATGGCAAAATTGTATATAATACCGCCCTAGCGGCTAGAATTGGTTTGCGCATTTCCGTCTCATTTGCCGAGATTTCTCGTCATATCGCCGCGTAAGATGTTTACACATCAAAAATACATTTTTTCTAGAGATATCATTTTTTAGTATTATCAAATAAATAAAAAATATATATTACTTATATTGTGCACAGCTTTCCAGGGTAAAACTAGCATCTTTTTCACGTGTGAAATAATGTACCAATTTTAAAATTAAAGCTTGCTCTTTCTCACTGAACCGGTGGGGCATCTCAAAACGATTTTTATTAGCAATTATTAGCGTAAAACACAAACCAACTACCAACAAATCAATAAATGAATTAAATCTGTTATTTTCGTTATGATATTTTTACATTGACGCCAATCGATGTCAAAGATTCCAATTTGACGGACCAATTTAGTACATACGTTCATTGCATAAAGAAAGATGGAATGATATGACGTAACAGCGCAATAGACTTGAACGGACTTTAGCACAGTGTTGCGAAAACCGCAACTCTCTATCTTTACTCGTAAGTGAGATACCCAGTAATATCATCGAAAATGGGACACCTGTACAGGGTGGCCGGTTTATGAGGGGCCTATACCTTATCTCGGAAAGTATAGTATTTACAAATAAAAGTTTTGTACAAAAATTATTTGCCTTAAAACGATCTTCAATTTTTTAGCATTTGTTCAGCTCTCAACTGATGTTATACAGGGTGATCGAAAAATTTACTTTTTTTTAAATGACACACACTGTATTTAATTATATTTTCCGATAACCGTTTCAAAGACAAGTTCAATGATATAAATAAACATGGGTCTGAGAAGCACCGTTTCGGACTTATTAGCGATTATAATCAGAATTAGGGTTATGTTTCAACAGCTATAGCCATGACGCTAATTGAGTTTCTAAACTTTAGTAAACGGATTCGTTTAAATAAAATAGTGATTTTCCTCAGCAAATACAAACATTTCAAATAAGTCAAAAAATTGACCAGTGTTGCCAAGTTTGGTAATCCGTTATTTTTCTATGTTTTTTCAAATGGGACACCCTGTATACTATTATATTGTTAAATGGACATATCAATAGCAATTTTAAAAATATATATTAGTATGGGGTTCTGGCTTACCGTTTTGAAGCAAACTGACGATTATCTCCTGGCAGTGCTGAATATTTTCACACTAATGCATCAAAATTGTATTAACGTATACAAACTTACATAATATATAAGAACGATATATGTAAATAACTAAAAATTAATTAAAAATTTACATTGTTGCCAAATTTGGATTTTTTTGTTCAAAATGTAGGTATTTAGTTGAAGTAAAAGAAAACCTAACGAACATAACAATAATGATTTAAACAATTGTAACTTTAATTTCTAAGGAACAGATTAAACTAAATGTTCCACATGTCCACCGTTTTGCATAATGCCTGTAGTGTAAACAACTGGTATACGATTTATGGCATTAAGCACATAATTAGATTCGTTTAAATAGTTAATTGCCTCGCGAATTCGGTTTTTTAGTTCTAAAACAGTGGATGGTTTATTTGTATACACTATGTCTTTTACCGTACCCCACAAAAAGAAGTTCAACGGTATCAAGGTTACGAGCAGGCCAAAAGATGGTATAATTTTGCCCTATCCATTCCCTAAAATTGTGATTTAAGAATCCAGCAATTTCCGCACTCCGGTGGTAAGGTGCTCCATCTTGTTGCCAGACTAAATTTGGATGATTTCTTTCCGGAATATTGTTAGAAATGAGAGGTCGGATTTCATTTATTAAGAGATCTAAATACCTTTGTGATGTTAGGTTATATTCATAAAATATAGATCCCAAAATCCTTGACCTCCAAATTCCGCACCACACTTTCACTGATTTTCTACCCTGCTTCTGAACTTGCACGACGGATTTTTTACTTTCAGCACTCCAATAATGCATATTTTTTTTATTAAATATACCCACAGCAGTTGGTATATCGGTCCAAATGATGTTGTGAAAAATGTTGTCAAAAAAATGCCTGTCCATCATGATATTGCAAAATTCGAGTCTTAAGTTAAAATCTGATGGTTTTAATTGTTGAACTGGCAGAAATTTAAACGGCTTATAATTGTTAATCTTCAAACAAGTTTCTAAAGTTGTTCGGTGCACGTTGGTATCTGAATCAGCAGGGGTGGAGGTTTCCGGAGTATTTTCAAAATGCAGAAGGATGTGTAGTTGCTTATTTTCAATTTAAAACGGTTCGAAGTCTGTTTTTCTTTAGTTCTATGTTTCCATTCCTTCTAAACTGCTGGTACAGCTTCCCAAATATTTTTTTTTCGGGCAAATGCCTCTGAGGAAATGGGTCTCTATACTGTATCAGCGTAAGGACAGGACTTTTATTATTTGCCATATAACATTCTAACATATCGATCTTTTCTTCTAACGAATACATTGTCCCACAGCTATTTGTCAAAATCTTCATGAAGGTATTGCCATGTCAACAGCAATTATTGTTTTTTTCAAAGGCTCCCGCGATTAAGTGTGCCAAAATATCATAATATTAAAACGAATTTCCCGCATTTTAATAGAATATACAGGGTTTTTATACCTGAAGTATAGAATAATAGAGCACAAAAGTTTAAAGGATAAATTTTATTATGCAAAACGATGGACATGTCGAACATTTAGTTTAATCTGTTCCTTAGAAATTAAAGTTACAATTGCTTGAATCATTATTGTTATGTTCGTTAGGTTTTCTTCTACTTCAACTAAATACCTACATTTTGAGCAAAAAATCCAAATTTGGCAACAATGTAATTTTTTTATTAATTTACATATATCGTTCTTATTTATATTACGTAAGTTTGTATACCTTAATACAATTTTGATGCATTAGCATAGCCTAAAGAAGAATATAGCTGCGACACTTAAGCGCGGCATCTTTGATAAGCGAGGACCAACTTTATCACTCCGTAGTGGGGAGGAAGTAAATAAATACGTCAACCCCACGGCAATCTTTAGTGAAATGAGCCGTACTCAAATTTTTTAGGACTTTATATACTAAAATTGTTACTCTCCCCTATTATTTTATTTAAACTTCCACTACAAAATATATGATTTATAAAATACTGCTTATTTCGAGTAGAGAATAACGAATTTTTTAACGATCCAAAAAAACTGCATAAAGAGAGCCGTATCAAACGTGAAAGAAATATTTAAAAATGTCTTTTGAATTGAAATTAAGAATGGCGAATGTAGATTACTTGTAGTAAGTACAGCATTCTTGAAAGAAAAGTCAATTACCTAAGGAAAAATATAATTGAGTTACATATTATTTTGATAAATTACTATCAATAAAACAACTCATTTATGTAGAAAATTATTTATTTTTCAACACACATATAATAAATTGAAATTGAAATAAACTGAAATGAATATAACTGTACTATAATAGAATATAACCTCCAAGATCAACTTCCGATTCGTCTTCGGTCGAGTGTGCACGTGTCGGGTATCGGTCATTTTGTTCCAGCTTCATATACATATATGTTAGTTTGGGGGCACATGGGGCTTTCAGGGGCTGAGTAGACTCCCCGAATAAGATTCGGACGTCCAGCCGGGGGTTAGAGCCCCGTGCATGTACAAGATTTAAATGTATGTGAATGTCCAGCCGGTGGTGTTCGAACCTTAAAACAAGCCGTGCATGTACAAGTCGGAGCCCCAGGGGTACATACTCGACATACTGGGTGCTCTAAAAATAGTATCTCTATCCATCAGGTGTAACTAATCTGGGATGGGTCGCCCCAGCTCTTACTAAGCCGGATAGAGGTCTTTTCTGGCTGAATTTCTCACGAAAAAGGCCAATAGAGAGTTTACTTCTACTACTATAACCTCCAAGATAATCTTCAAATATCAACAAGATCTATACCTACACAACAGAAGTGTTTTTTTATATGAGAGATTACATTGCACAAGTTACGGTTTTAGACGAACTTGTGAAGATCTGCAATAATAATTTTAAAAATTTTAATTTATCTGGTTGTTCTCTTTTAAGCTTAAAAAAGATCTTATCTAAGTACATAATTTGGTTTTATATAGATTCTTAGCAACCTGCACAATTTTGTTTACGTATTGTGTACGATTTTGCATATTTTTTCGTAACAGCTTTTTCATTTTATTAACTAGATAAAAATATTGTCCAGATGGCGAAATGAATGTAAATTTTCGATCTGGCTATAGTCACGAACTAGTTTATGCTGAAGTGCACAATTACGCTAAATGGGAGCAACATGTACAGGGTGGCTCGAATTCGTGTCTATGTATGGGGAACTCGAAAACCCTAAGAGATACAGTGTCGGTCAAATCAAGGCAAAATTGCGCATTTAGGTGCCTAACAATATGCCGTTTAGAAAGTTTTAAAATTCCGAATATTTCAAGAGATATCCGGAAAAAACCGAAATTTTTAAAATTCGTTTAATTTTTTTCCTGGGAAAAACAGATTTCAAATTGAATTGCACTTTTGCATTGCCACTTTTTCCGCTATATCCAATGATGGTATCCAGTTTGAAATACGACGTTTCGTCTTCAAGGGATCATCATCAACTTTATTTTTTTAAATATGAACTTTAATTTTTTTATCGTTTTTCAGATGGTATTGGCGTTATTAATATGACTATGTATTTTCATTTTATTTTTATTGTTTTTGTTATTATTTTTTAATTTTTATTATTATTTTTTTAATTATATATTTTGCTTTGGCGTAATTTTAAATAATTTAAGGTAGGTACTTTTGAAATTTTTATCTTCTATAAAAATATTTTATTTTGTTTTTTGTATTAAGTGGAAAATTGGAGCGTATTAAAAATAAAAAATAGTAAAATTATTTCTTATGAGAATATGGCCATGAACTATTGCTCAAACAAGTTTAAAGTGCAAAGATAAAATATTCCCAATTTTTAACCAATTAAAAAAATTATTAAATAGAGAACATCAACAATTTATAATCATGCTACGTGATACTATAGGAACTTTGATGGAAAATCACCTATTGGAATTTTGCTTATAAATAAAATGCACTAAGCAACTTGTTTGAGTAATAGTTCATGGCCATATTCTCGGAAAAAAATAATTTTACTATTTTTAATTTTTAATACGGGCTCCAATTTTCCACTTAATGCAAAAAACAAATAAAATATTTTTATAGAATATGAAAATTTCAAAAGTACCTACCTTAAATTATTTAAAATCACGCCAAAGCAAAATATATAAAATAAATATAATAAAAAAAATAAAAAAGAAATTAAAAAAAAATAATAAAAACATACCCATATTAATAACGCCAATACCATCTGAAAAACGATACAAAAAAATTAAAGATCGTATTTAAAAAAAGAAAGTTGATGATGATCCCTTGAAGACGGAACGTCGGATTTCAAACTGGATATCATTATTGGATAGAGTGGAAAAAGTTACAATGCAAAAGTGCAATTAGATTTGAATAAATACTCGGAATTTTAAAACTTTCTAAAGGGCATATTGTTAGGCACTTAAATGCGCAATTTTGCCTTAATTTGACCGATACTGTATCTCTTACGGTTTTCGAGTTCCCCATACATAGACACGAATTCGAGCCACACTGTACAAGGTGCTGATGAAATCTGAAATAATGGATATATCTGGAAAACGATCGACTTTTACGAAAAACAACCAGCAAAAACAATGTTTTTGAGACTTACACCTTTATTGTAGAATCCGAACTGTTTATTGTCAAACGAAATGTTTTGCACTTTCTTATCTTCCACATAACCACACCCTGGAAAATACTTCCCACCAAACCGGAAATTAGGTATCTCTAGATAGGTAGATACTAAATAACTAAGATAAGAAAATGCAAATCGTTTCGCTCTAAGTTAAACCGATCAAATTCTACAGGGGTTTAAAGTTACAAAAGTTTCAAAGTTACAAACAATTGCATTTAAATGTAACGAATGCTATACGACATGCTACATGAAATATATCTAGAGCTTTTAGACGAATTTTAAAATCGGCAAAAATGTCCCGCTCTTTTGAGACCTTTTATATTTAAATATAATTCAAAAATATTGTCAAACTAAAATCAACATGACTAAATGATGAAATAGTTGTAAGACTAATAAAAAAATTAAAAACATGTTATTTCTATAAAATGTGTATACATATATATTTTATGAATGTTCCATATTATCAATTTGCGATTATTTTTGGGCTCTTTAAAATATTTGTGAATATCTTTTATTGTATAATATACTCGTACCCGGGCATATAGTGTCGTTAGGTATGTACGTGGAAAATACTGGCATGGATGTTATTTGTTCAAACTCTCACAAATCTGCTTACTATATTAATACCAATGGCAAAATTTTCAAAATTATTTTGGAAAGCAGTTTCCATTGCCGCAACAAAGTAAACAAAATTTGTATTAGTCATATGTAAACCCCCAAACAAATGCTTGTCATCATGATGGTATGCGCGGAAATAAGAATAAAAAGACGTATCGTCTAAACTGAGCAAGTATGTTTGGCTAAACATTTTTTGATCAAATAGCCGGCTATGTACCTAAAAAAATGTTTTTCTAAGATGTCGCTCGTTTTATAGTCTGTATCATTAATATTATCATATTGGACCGATTTATTACAATTATTTGTTGAGTCGATAATGTTGTCTTCCCTATTGGGTATATCCGAGACTTTAATAATAATTTGTGCAGTATCCTCTTCAAAATTTTCAGTACCTGAATGTATTATCTTCATGCAAAATAACTTTCGGAATGCGCGAATAAACTGAATGGGAGTTGGGTTCACGCAGTTTCCCTTTTGCTGCCTAACTGAACCAAAAAAATTTTCCAAGCAGTCCTGCTGGAGTCTTCTTGTAAATAAAAATTGCATGTCCTCCTCTTTTAAAATGTTCCATAGCTGCATAGTAGCATTAATACTTATTATCCACCCTTTAATGCATTTTATTCCATTGGTAATATTTTTTCCATCAGAGTTGCGTACTATTAAATTATTAAAACTGTTATAACATTCTCGAAGAAATACAGTTTGCTCTTCGGATCACTTATAAGCATTTTGATACAATGTAGCTCCAAAAATATTGGAAGAATAATTAAGCATGTCAACAAGGTTGTTAATTTTTTCCACAAATTTTTGAGTTGCGGTCGCTTCTTGGGGAAGTTCCCCGAATCTTATATAAACATTCAAACCAGCCGCTAACGTGTTGCTGAATATTTGAGTTGCGTATTTTACTTTCATCTTTTCGAAGTTATTAGGACGAATATGTGACTGTGTAAGCTTGACAGCAGCACGAACTGGATAGCGTTGATCATGTTTCTATATATGCCCAGGTCACAATATCACCCTAAATTTCAAAAACATATTTAAGAAGATTATTTCGGAGGGACTTTATCAAATGTGGTATGTCAAAGAAATAAATAATTTTTTGATCTTCATAAAAAAAAAAATAGTTTTTCTGGTGTTACTTTAAAAATATTAGTTAACTGTACATTATTACTTCCCATATCAGACACTATTGCTTTAACTCTTAAACCGATTCCCGTCAATTTTGATATTATATTGCTAATAATGGCTTTCACATGCTTCCCAGGACAAGTGGTGTTCACAAAAAAGTAAGCCACAGGTTGCTTCCAGTCTGATGCAATTCCCCTTATCATGACTACTGTTACATTCAGAGCCGGTTTGAATGTTTTTCTTCATCTCCTAAATCCTCAAATCCAATAATTGAGTCCGTATCAGTTGCGTAAAACAAATTAGCTTTAACGCTCATTTCATCCACGCATAAAATGCAGAGTTTATCTATCGCTCGGAATTGATTTGTTTTCCTCTGAAGAGTGTCGAACACGAGATTATTTATTCCTGGACGAATTTTTATATGTTCTATAAATCGTTGGAGAGTCCTTATACTTGGTAAGCAAAGTCTGTTAATCAATACTTTTTTGTATAATTTTGAGCCGAGGAAATACAACGTCAAACAATAATTTTTAAATTGTTTTGAAAGCCTCCTTCCTTGCTGGTTTTTGTTCTTCTGGCTTAAAACAGCATTTATGCAAGAAGCCACTTCTACCGAAGGACAGAATTTAAATGTGAGCTGTTTATACTGTTCGAAAGTAATGTTGTCTAAATTGCTATTTTTTTCAGATTCTTCGATATTTGTTTGAAGTTTCTGAACGTTTCTGTGATATGTTTTTCTAATTCCTTTGATAATTTTCCGGAATTTTGTTTTCCTGGGTGTTGTAGCTGTTAAAATCAAAGGAGTTTGCACAGACTGCGAATTTACGGATGGTCTTGATCGGGGAGTAGCAACTAAAATATATTTTAAGTTAAAAAATTTCAATGCTCTATCTAATTTAATGTTACCTGGACTACGTTGTAAATTTATATTTTCGGTAGGTTGATTTTCAATGGTGGGGGATTTTTCTATCAGCAGAACTTTAACGTTGGCTTTGTCCGCTGTTTCAAAATCGCTTGGCCGTTTTGTAACTAAAATTCAGTAAAATTAAGAGCTCCAAAGAGTTCACGAAAAAAATGTCTACCTGTTTGTAATAAAGTGTCCCTATTTCCTAAACTTGATGACCTGGTGGATCCTTCAAGAGCTGGAAATATGGTGGGCGTTGCCCATTTATATAATCGATTATGTTTCTCACTGGTAAACATATGGCTTTCAAAATGCGTACCACAAAGTATGCCTTTGATAGACGAACTTGAGATATTTTCAATAAAATCTTCTCTATCCGCCGCAATAGCCCATGTTCTAGCTCTGCAAAAAAATGTTTAGCAACTTTACGTTTTAGCAAAATAAATTGTAATTTAAACGAAAAGTAGGTAGTCCCAATCATAGAAATAGCTATTTCTATGCTTGGGACAGACACATTTTGATCAGGTTTCGGGTGGTCCGCATAGATTTTTCTTCTGCTATGTAATTTTGTATGTTTTTATGCAATAAAATGCTTTATTTGTAATATTGATTTGAATACTTTGTTTTACCCTACTAAGTAATAAAAATTCACAGTCCTTCGCAGTGATGCAATCGGGAGGACATTGAAAGAGATGAATAAAAACGCAAAAATGTGATACGCAAATCGCATTTCTTATTAATTCAAATAGTTTTATTAAAGCAGAGTTTAAAAAAGTGAAAATACAAACACGAGTGTCTATAATATATGTAATTAAAGAAATGCATATTAATATTAAACATTATCATAATTAAAAAAAATAAGAAAAAGGTACTGATAGGAACACCTAAAAAATTACCCTCCACTTGTAGATAGGAAAAATCTATTAATATATAATTAGCCATAACGTTGCTGTAATGTTTTTAACCTGATCCGATTCGTTTTAGCCCGTTTTGGTTAGTTTTGGTTAGTCATTCAATCATCTTTCGGTCAGTTTCAGTTGGTTCCAATTTATTTTAGTCATCTGAACCGACTCCTTACGTTATAATCAAATTTGATGTTTTTGTTTACTTTTGGTTAGTCCCTAAAATTCAGTTCGTTTTGGTTAGTTTTAGCTTACTTTAAATTTTGTAACCTATTCCGATACGTTTTAGTCCGTTTTGGTGCTTTTGGTTACTTTTGATTAGTTTGTTTAGTTTGGGATAGTTCAATCAGTTTTTGTTTTAGTTATAATTTATTTTAGTCATTTGAACCGGTTCCGATACATTATAACCAATTTTAATGTTTTTGGCTAGTCGCCAAAAGTGGGTTGTTCTCTCGTTCAATCAACATTCGATTACTTTCGGTTCTGATACGTTATTACCAATTTTAGTGTTTTGGTTAGTCGCCAAAATTGGGTTAATCTGGGTCAGTTTTAACTTACTTCAATATTTTAAAACTATTCCGATACGTTTTAGCCCGTTTTGGTACTTTTAGTTACTTTTGGTTTGTTTTGGTTAGTCTTTCAATCAACTTTTGGTTACTTTCAGTTAGTTCCAATTTATGTTAGTCAGTTGAACCGGTTCCGATACGGTATAACCAATTTAAATATTTTTAATTAATTTAAGTTAGTCGTCAAAATTCGGTTAATTTGGGTTAGTTTCAACTTACTTTAACATTTTTAATCTGTTACGATAAGTTTTAGCCCTTTTGGTGCTTTTGGTTAGTTTTGGTTAGTCGTTCAATCGACTTTCGGTTAAATTCAGTTAGATTTATATTATTTTAGTTATTTGAACCGGTTCCGATGCGTAGATGTTTTTAATTAATTTAAGTTAGTCGTCAAAATTCGATTAATTTGGGTTAGTTTCAGCTTACTTTAATATTTTTAATCTGTTACGATACGTTTTAGCCCTTTTTGGTGCTTTTGGTTAGTCCTTCAATCGACTTTCAGTTAATTTCAGTTAGTTTTAATTTATTTAAGTAATTTGAACCGGTTCCGATACTTTATAACCAATTTTAATGTTTTTGGTTAGTTTTGGTTAGTCGCCAAAATTCGGCTAGTTTGGGTTAGTTTTAACTTTCTTTAGTATTTTTAATCTGTACCGATACGTATTAGACCGTTTTGGTGCTTTTAATTACTTTTGGTTAGTCATTCAGTCAACTTTCGGTTACTTTCACTTAGTTCGAATTTATTTTAGTCATTTGAACAATTCCGATACGTTATAGCCAATTTAAATGTGTTGGTTAATTTTAGTTAGTCCTCAAAATTCGGTTAATTTGGATTAGTTTCAACTTACTTTCGTTCAATCATCTTTCGGTTAATTTCAGTTAGTTTTAACTTATTTTAGTCATTGGTCATTCCGATACGTTATAACCAATTTTAATGTTTTTGGTTACTTGCCAATATTTGGTTAATTTGGGTTAGTTTTAATTTATTTTAACATTTTTATTCTGTTCCGGTACGTTTTAGCCCGTTTTGGTGCTTTCAGTTACTTTTGGTTAGTCATTCAATCAACTTTCGGTTACTTTCAGTTAGTTCCAATTTATTTTAGTCATTTGAATCGGTTCCGATACGTTATAATCAAATTTAATGATTTTGGTTAGTCGCTAAAATTCGTTTCGTTTTGGTTAGTTTTAACTTACTTTAATTTTTGTAACCTATTCCGATACGTTTTAGCCTGTTTTGGTGCTTTTGGTTACTTTTGGCTAGTTTTGGTTAGTCGTTTAATTAACTTCCAGTTAGTTTCAGTTAGTTCCAATTTATTTTAGTCATCTGAACCGATTCCGATACCTTATGATCAAATTTAAGTTTAAATAAACAATATAACACGATCTCTCACGCGTATCGCGTCATGTGGCAAATGTAGCATGAACTTTTTCACGATTTGAGGCCCTATATTAGGAAAACAGAAACATTCATTTCGTATTATCATTTAACTGGAAAATGTAGACATGATCACACTGGTTAACAAAATCAATGTTTTACACCCAAGTCGTTTAACTTTGTATTCAATCTGACACTTAATATTTAGTATGTTTTATCTTTGTACATTATGTGAATGTATACAAATAATTTGCCGCTAAACGAGCCGAGTGTCGCGGCTATTCTTTTCTTTAGGCTATGGCATTAGTGTGGAAATATTCACCACTGCCAGGAGATCATCGTCAGTTTGCTTCAAAACGGTAAGCCAGAACCCCACAGTATTATATATTTTTAAAATTGCTATTGATATGTCCATTTAACAATATAATAATATACAGGGTGTCCCATTTGAAAAACCATAGAAAAATATCGGTTTACGAAGCTTGGCAACACTGGTCAATTTTTTGACTTATTTGATATTTTTGTATTTGCTGAGGAAAATCACTATTTTATTTAAACGAATCCGTTTATTAAAGTTCAGAAACTCAATTAGCGTCATGGCTATAGCTGTTAAAACATAACCCTAATTCTGATTATAATCGCTATTAAGTCCGAAACGGTGCTTCTCAGACACACGTTTATTTATATCATTGAACATGTCTTTGAAACGGTTATCGGAAAATATAATTAAATACAGGGTGTGCCATTTAAAAAAAAGTTTTTTTCGATCACCCTGTATAACATCAGTTGAGAGCTGAACAAATACTAAAAAATTGAAGATCGTTTTAAGGCAAATAATTTTTGTACAAAACTTTTTTTTGTAAATACTATACTTTCCGAGATAAGGTATAGGCCCCTCATAAACGGGCCACCATGTACAATATCAATTCGTTATTTAAAAAAAAAAATATTTTAATTTTATCATATTCTTTATGACACATGTATGATGCAGCCTTTCATTTCAAATTATTGTTTGTTTTATTCGTACGAATGTTTTCTTAAATTTGTCCTAGTTTTGTGACTGAAAACACCCCGACCCAACCAGTTGTTTTCCAATCATTTCACAGTTTGTAATGTTTATTTATAAATTATGGGTCATCACTTAAGTTGATAAATTGAAACTGTTTTAAAAAAGTGACTTATTTGAAGTTATCAGATATAAAAACTTGGGGTTCCATCTCTTGGCAATTTTGCTAGTTGCCAAGAGATGGCGCTAACAAAATTTTAATCCAAATAATTTTAGAGTTGAGGTCTTTGCAAGACTTTTAATTTATCAGACGAAAGTGAATATATCAATTTAGGTATTGACTACTCTTTAAGTGTAAATAGCAATATTCGATTTCAAAAATAGTTTTGTGTATCGTATTGTACTTTCCTGTCTTCATTACTGTTAATCTAGAGATCTACGATACGGCGATTTTTAATTGCCGTTCGGTGTAGTGGTGTATAGAAGTCTAAATGTAATACTTTCAATATCAATATCGGGCAAAAGTTACTTGACTCGTAAAGTGTGCAGTAGTATCATACGTATACAATACACGGAATATTTTATTTTATTGTTGCGCCCCCCGTTTTTGACAATATATATGTTTGATTTTCCCTCTAACTTTTTTGCTATAGTTTTATGGTTTTCGCTTTAAATAGGGGTTTAAATATAATGAAAAGCCTGCATTTTGTTTTTCCTCAACTCATCCTTGTCTAACGATCTACAAGGTTTTTAGGAATCCCCCAATACTGTTAAGTCGACACTGTTTGAGGTTGTTTGTTATTCGTTCATACCCCGCTTAGAACTACCACATTTCAGTGGTAGTTCTCCCACGTCTTTAATTTTACAGTGTTGTAAGTGGTAATGTACATGTTTGGTCATACATAGTAGCTTAGTACAACAACCGCCTGTCGCAACCCTAGTCGAAGCTGAATATCTACCGGCGACGCGGTTGAGTGGTTTGTGTGTCCTGTAGTACAATTATCATAAGAAGGGATTTGCCAATTCCTATCGTGCAGGATGTTGATGGGGTCATTTGAAGTAATTTTTCACTCACTATTTTTAACAGATCGCATCTAGGTCGCCAAGAGTTGCATGTTTTTTCTTGCAGAGATACTATAAAGTCGTTAAGAGTTTTAACAGTTTTCTCACAGAGTCTATGACTAAATCATGGAGTGGTTTCTTTGTCATTTTATTCTGCTTTCTAGCGACACTAGCTACGCAGCTCCGAAATATATCATTTAGATGTATAATTATGATTTGCGCAAGATGAGCGGTGTGGGTATTAAAAATACAGTTCTCAGTTGGTTTCAATCGTATTTGCATAATAGGCACCAAAGGGTTAAATTTAAAGATGCTATGTCCGATCCATTAAGTGTTATTCATGGAGTGCCACAGGGAACCGTACTGGGTCCCCTGTTGTTTTTGTTGTATGTCAACGACATTGTTGGAGCTGTAAATGGGTGTAACACCGAACTATTTGCTGACGATACGTAGATTTACTTGGCGGTACGGATTTAAGATTAAAGTTTTGTTTATTTGGTAAAAATCACAGTTTAAAAAATGTAAATTTTGATGATATAAACATAGTTATCAACGGTGACAGAATCATGCATGAAAGCCAAATAAAATACTTGGGAGTCATATTTGATTCAAATCTAAACTTTCATGCGCATGCTGATTATGTAACACGTAAATTCTCAAAGAAAGTTAACTTCATTGCGAGAGTAGGGAATCAATTATCATTTAGCACCAAATTATTGTTATATAACAGTATAGTCGCTCTTCATCTTGAATTTTGTTTGACCCTTTTATACAATCTGCCTGCTTTCAAGATTGACCAAATCCAGATTGTCCACAACCGCGCTATGAGAGCTGTATTGAAATATAATAGATACACCCCTATTGCGACCATGCTCAAAGTTTTAAATATGTTATCTGTGAAGCAAAAGATTGCATTTAGTGTTCACGTGTTTGTGTTTAAATTAAAACATAAACTATTACCAGCTTATATATGTAATAAAACCAAATTCTTCAGTGATGTACATGGTTATAACACCCGAAATTCTTCAGATTTCATATTGATCCAGAAATGTAACTCTAGGCAAATGTGCAATTCTGTGTTATTTAAGTGCTTACATGATTTTAATATGTTACCGAATAGTGTTAAAGATTGTGACGCTTTAGATGATTTTGAAATGTTATTGAGAAAACATATATTGTCATAGGTGGATGGTATGCTTTTTAGCTTCTTGTTCACTTTTACTTGTTTACTTTATTTGTATTTGTTAGTTTTAAGTTTTAAAATGTTTGTAACGCTTTTTCCGTATAGCTATTATGCTAAATAAATAATTATTATTATTTATAATATATTTTAATCAATTGCAGGCTGACCAGATTACATGGCAACCCAATTGTATGGTGGGTCGGACAAATATTAAAATATCTTCTTAGGCCTCAAGACAAGACTGCCAGTCTGATGCAAGAAGCAATGAATAAACTAGGTTTCAAGCGACCAATTGTGGGGTAAGATAATACATATATTTCCTTTATTTAAGGTTTATAATTGCAATAATTTAAGATTATGTTACAGAAATGTTGCACTTTCTTCCACGTCTTACAAGGTGTTAATCGAGTATATAGACACACTTTAAGGAATATATCTGAGCAATTTTTGAAGTTGATAGAGATATGGGACCTTAGTGGCTTCGTTTTCTTAAATGTTAAATTTTTCAATAATATGCAAACCACCTGAAAATATTTATCAGACAAATTGTTGCATATTACTCAGTTGTAGGCTTTTTGAACAAGACCGCTTCGGTTCTGGCCCCAGGGTGTAAATAGCACAAGTGCTACTTTAGTGACCCTGACGAATATGAAAAATAATTGCAAAATGCGCGATGTTTCATGGAATAAATCTGCCCCAGTTGTCAAGAACGAGTAATCTAAAAATAAAAATTATTAGTAAATGGAAGCAAAACAGTTAAAAGCTCGTGCTTTTTGTCAACTTTTGAATTAACTTTGATAAGATGACAAGAGTAATGGCATAATGACATATCCATTTGTAGACGTCTCGTCCTTGACAACGGGAGCAGATTTGTTCCTCGAAACGTCGAGCATTTTTCTGTTCTTTTAGGTTTTTCAGTTTCGTTAGGGTCACTAAACTAGCATTTGCGCTATTTACACCTTGGGGCCAGAGCCGAAGCGGCATTATTCAAAAACCTACAACTGAGGTGAAGTAACAGGCAACAATTTGTCTGATAAACATGAATTCTCCACAACAATACCTGAAAGTATTTTATGTAAAGTTAGTGCAGGTTAATATTATATGTAGTTTAAAATGAAATCCACATTTTTTGTTTAAAATAAAATTCAGTTATAGACCTTTTCCCATTTCAAATATATTTGTTTCAAATAGCCTTCACTTTTTACCAAGTCAGAATGGCTACATGCTTGTAATTTTTACATCCCTGTTAAATGGGTTTTTCAAAAACAGCGGAGCAATTAATATTTTTTTCCTCGAAATTGAATAAACAATGCACAGCTGGATAGATAGACTCAGGCACATCCTTCATAAGAATGCAGCTGATGATCTTTTTACTCTCAGATTTTCACGGCATGGTAGGAAGAACGACAGCGTAACAGCCCGTTCGGTATTTTCGATGGCTGAATGTTGCATCTATGTTAGCGAGCCCTGGACCGTGCTAAAAAATATTTACCTGTTTCACATGCAAGAATTATTCGGTTAATTTATGTTAAATAAGTAAATAAATAGTTTGTTGACGAATCATACATTCAATGTAGAAGGAAAACAATAACACTGACTTAATCAAATTTAGATGCAGGATAAAAAAACTAGGAAACTTTTAAAAAATCATTCAGTTTTCTTCTAAATCATGAAAATTCTAGTTGTGCAATGTACAGTGTATAGCTTAAATTATTTGCATTATTGCAAAATCTCGTTAGTGCAGAAGACATACCATAGTTCATTTTGTGAGATGGTATATGGAATAGAGCATGGAACATGTAATGAAATCTCTTTTATTAATTCAGCACAGTTAATGTGTTTGCTAAGAATTTTATATAGGGTATAAATACCCAAGAAAATTCGACGATTTTCCAAAGTAGGCACGTTTAAAAACTTAAAAATTTCATCACTGTGTTTTCTGCTCTAATACCAAGGCTTTTACCCAAACTAACACACTAATAACTACTCTTG
>MU185537.1:0-12227 GCA_016904865.1 Pissodes strobi
AAATTTTAAGTTTGACTTTTTTGAGTTCTGAATTTGTTAAGATAAAAATGGTAATTAAAAGTGTAAATTGGAGAAAAATGAGTTTTCTAGAAGACATCGAGATCAACAGCGAGCTGAATACTAACAACCATTGCCTTAATACTCAAGTTAATCTGAACAGATCTTATATACCTTTACACGGGCGACTTCTTGATTGAAGTACCTCGGTCTACACACCGTCAAATTTTTTTCACTTAATTAAGCACTTGTTCTCTCATAAAATACATAAAAATAACTTAATACTTATAAAATAAGAAATTTTAATTGATTTTTACCTAGTTGAGTTAGCTCAGGCCAGTCTCTTCTCCTTAGTAGTTAAGCTTTTCTGATTCTTCCTCTTTCAATCTTGAGTAGATTTAGCCTAGGCTAATTTCATCTCTAAATTAGTTAAGGTTTTCCTTCCTTTTCTCTTTCATTTCCTTGAGTAGAAGTAGCCCAGGCTAATTTCTTCTCTCAATTAGTTAAGCTTTTCCATTTCTTCCTCTTGCATGGAGTAGAGTTGGCCCAAGATAATCTCATCGCAAATAATTAAGCTCTTATAATTTTACATATCTCATCTCTCCGAGTCGAACTAGGCCAGGCTAATTTCTCCCCCGAATTAGTCAAGTTTCCTTTTTTCTTCGAGTGGGGTTAATTTGAGTTAATATCATCTCTTTCACATTTTACTAGCCACCTACTTTACCAAATATCCCTCCATTCAAACTTACACCCATCTGGTTAACTAATTTAAATCTAAACCTTTCTGATAATTAAGGAATCTAGTTTGTTTCAGACAAATCAATTTGTCGGGTCTAGTCTGGCACAGTGGTATTTCTTATAAAATCTAAGTTAAAATTTTGTAAAATTAGTTGCTCAACATTTTTCTTCTCTCACATTACCATTTTTTAAAATTTAAAACTACCGCCAATTTTTGACGTATTTCCTTTTGCGTCTGCGGTCTTCGGTTTACTTGTCAAGCTTGTCGACAGAGACATGTTTGTCATACCATCAAAGCGTGGTTTCCACGTCTGGCTTTAATTTGTTAAATGTTTAAATTATGTGAACCTTTCTTATAATGTAGAGTGTTTTTTAAATTTTGATGTGACCGTTGTCGTTTTGATGTTGTTTGTGCCTCTTGTGGATATCTTTTGTTCCAACTGACAAGTGAATGAAAAAACTTCCACCATTTTCTTTTCCTTCTGCTTAAAATTACATTTAAAAAAATCAAACTCATTTTTCTCCAATTTACACTTTTAATTACTATTTTTATCTTAACAAATTCAGAACTCAAAAAAGTCAAACTTAAAATTTAATTTCATTTTTTATTTCGCATTGGTCACTGACAATTATTGCAACTTTACTTTGTTCAACCCAAAAAAATGTTACAGCCTATGCTGGTTTCCACTAATGGGTGGTTCTTTTACTCACTTTGCAGGTAACACTGATGATGGCTAAGGCCGAAAGCGCTCTGTTACGCTGATTAGACGTCCTTTTTGGATTAAAATTTTTGCATGGAATACAATGGTTTTTCATTTAGTAAAAAGGATGAGTTTATTTTTTATGTGATTTTAAGTAAAAAGAAAAAAAAAATGGTGGAGGTTTTTCCCTCACTTGGAACAAAAGAACACCAGTTGGGTGTGAAAAAGTTTCAATGAAAAAATACTTAATTAAGTGGGTTGCTAGTGAAATACTAGAGAGAGGATATTAACCTAAGTTAACCCCACTCGAAGGAAAAGGAAAGCTTAACTAATTTGGAGAAGAAATTAGCCTGGGCTAGTTCAACTCGAAAAATTGAAAGAGGTAAAAACCAGAAAGAGCTTAACTAATTAAGATGAGATTAGCTTGGGCCAGCTCTACTCCATGAAAGAGGAACAAACAGAAATCTCTTCTCTTAATTAGTTAAATTAAGAGAAGCTAATGCTACTTAAGGAAATGAAACAAGAAAGAAAAAGAAGAACTTTACTAATTAAGAGAAGAAATTAGCTTAGGCTATATCTACTCGAAGAATTGAAAGAGGAAGGATCAGAAAAAGCTTAACTAATTAAGAGAAGAGCTAGCCTGGGCTAACTCCACTCAGGAAAATGGAAAGAAAAGAAAGAAAAGAGAAGCTTAGCTTATAAGGAGAAGAGACTGGCCTGAGCTACCTCAACTAGGTAAAAATAAATTAAAATCTCCTATTCTATAAGTATTAAAAAATGGTATTTTTTCAGAGAAAGAAAATACTTAATTAAGTAAAAAGGTTAAGGATGTGTAGACAGAGGAACTTCAATCAAGAAGTCGCCTGTGTAAAGGTATGTAAGAACTTGAGTATTAAGGCAATGGTTGTTTGTAATCAGCTCGCTGTTGATCTCGATGTGTTCCAGAAAATCCAGCCTATTGTACTTTTTAGATGAGATTTTATGAAGAATTTTAGCGGTAAAGTAAGGGTTGAAACTGTGGTTATGATCACGCAGGTATTCACCAAAAGCAGAGTTCCTGTTCCTATTTAAATGTTCACCAATGCGAACTCTACATGTTCTACCTATGTATGTACTATCGCAACAATTGCAAGACAGTTTATAATTTCCGCTTTTTGAGAGAGTTTCGTTTTGATCATTTGTTTTATTTAAAAAAGTTTGTAATTTACTTTTATTTTTGAAAGAAACTAGAGACTGACATAATGGCGAATGGTTTTAGATACCTGATTGCCAGTCTCAATGTTAAGATAAGGGATGGAAAAATATGCCATTATGTCAGTAATTCTCTAGTTTCTTTCAAAAATAAAAATAAATTACAAACTTTTTAAATAATACAAAGGATAAAATCGAAACCCTCTCAAAAAGCGGAATTTATAAGCTGTCCTGCAATGCTTGCGATAGTACATACATAGGCAGAACATGTAGACCCCTCAGAGTTCTCATTAGTGAACATTTAAATAGGAACAGGAACTCTGATTTTGGTGAACACCTGCGTGACCATAACCACAGTTTCGGCCCTAATTCTAACGCTAAAATTCTTCATAACATCTCATCTAGTACAATAGGCTGGATTTTCTGGAAGACATCGAGATCAACAGCGAGCTAATTACAAACAACCAATGCCTTAATATTCAAGTTAATCTTAACATATCTTACATAACTTTACACAAGAGACTTCTTGATTGAAGTTCCTCTGTCTACACACCCTTAACTTTTTTACTTAATTAAGTACTTTCTTTCTCTCAAAAAATATATGAAAAAATAATGTTTTTTTAATACTTATAGAATAAGAAAATTTATTTTATTTATACCTAGTTGAGGGAGCTCAGGCCAGTCTCTTCTTTTTATTAGTTAAGCTTCTCATTTCTTTCTTTTTTCCATTTTGTTGACTGGAGTTAGCCTAGGCTAGCTCTTCTCTTAATTAGTTAAGCTTTTTCTGATTCTTCCTCTTTCAATTCTTCGAGTACCTAGATTTAGCCTCGGCTAATTTCTTCTCTTAATTAGTAAAGTTCTTCTTTTTTTTTCTTTTTTCACTTCCTTGAGTAGAATTAGTCCAGGATAATCTCTTCTCTTAATTAGTTAAGCTTTTCTGGTTCTTCCTCTTTCATGGAGTAGAGCTGCCCAAGTTAATCTCATCTTAATTAGTTAAGCTTTTTCTTATTTTTACCTCTTTCAATTCTCCTAGTTGAACTAGCCCAGGCTAATCTCTTCTCCTAATTAGTTAAGCTTTCCTTTCTCTTCGAGTGAGGTTTACTTAGGTTAATATCCTCTCTCTAGTATTTCACTAACAACCCACTTAATTAAGTATTTTTTCATTCAAACTTTTTTACACCCACCTGGTCAACCAATTTAAATCGAAAACCTTTCAAATAAATCTAGTCTGTCTCAGACCTTTCAAAATCAATTTGTTGGGTCTAGTCTGGCACAGTGGTATTTCTTCTTTCATAAATTACTTTGTTTTTAAATTTAAAACCACCGCCATTTCTTGACGCATTTCTTTTGCGTCTGCGGTCATCGGTTTACTTGTCAAACTTGACAACTGAGACATGTTTGCGTTCCATTAAAACGTGGTCCCCACGTCGGCGTCGCGTCGGTCTGTTATGTTGTTAATCGTTTAATTATGTGAACCTTTCATAAAATGTAAAGTGTTATTTAAATTTTGATGTGACCGTTGTCGTTTTGATGTAGTTTGTGGCAGTTGTGGATATGTTCTTTTGTTCCAACTGACAAGTGAGTGAAAAAACTTCCACCATTTTCTTTTCTTTTTGCCTAAAATCACATAAAAAATAAACTGATCTTTTTTATTTTACAGTTTTAATTATCATCTTTTATATCTTAATAAATTCAGATTAAAATTCAAGTTTCGTTTTTATTTTCGCCACAGCAATTTTTTAAATACGAACTTTATTTTTTTTTTTCGTTATTCAGATGATATTGGCGTTATTAATATTAATATTTGTTTCTAATTTTTTTATATTTATTTTTATATTTTTTTAAATGACTTGTTTTGCTTTGGCGTAGTTTAAGTTATTTTTCAAATTTCTATATTCTATAAAAACTTTTTATTTTGTTTTCCTTGTGCTAAGTGGAAAATTGGATCCTTTATTTTTAATAAAAATAAAAAATAGCAAAATTGGATAAACAGGTTCATTTATTTTTTACCCCAAAGCAAAATAAATAATTCGAGACAAAATGAAAAAAAAATTAAAAAAGAATTAAAAAACGCCAATATCACATGAAAACGATAAAAAATAAAGTTCGTATTTCAAAATAGAAAGATGATGATGATCCTTTCTAGACGAAACGCCGGATTCCAAACTAGATATATAACCATTGGACAGAGCGGAAAAAGTGGCAATGCAAAAGTGCAATTAAATTTGAAATCTCTTTTTAAATAAACGCAGGAAAAAATAAAACGATTTTTCAGTATTCCGTTTTTTTTTCTTCGGATATCTCCGGAAATACTAAACCTTTCTAAATAGCATAATGCGCAATTTGACCGAGACTGAATCTCTTACGGTTTTCAAGTTACCCCATACATAGACTCGAATACCAGCCACCCTGTACATTTTGCATTAGATATCTCCACAAAAAAAAACATCATAGGGGTTAAGTCGGAGATTTAATATTTGAAGTGAAAACTTCTTTTGGCGCATTCTGCACATTTCTATATAGGAAGCGAAGAAGTCTGAGCTGTCTACGCAACAGCATGTAACGTTCGAAGCTGTCTATGCATGTAACGCTCAATATTTAACATTTTTCTCGAAAACGGCTTCAACGGAAACGCTGGGTAGATTTTTATGCACTAGTTTGTAGTCACCGGCGCGGCGGTGCATTGTTTTGGGCGATCCGAATTTTCATTTCAAATTTACTTGACCTAGTACACTTTTCAAAATTAGGTACTTTTGATGTAATTTTCTGGACAC
The DNA here is from genome assembly GCA_016904865.1 of Pissodes strobi. Classification (NCBI taxonomy): domain Eukaryota; kingdom Metazoa; phylum Arthropoda; class Insecta; order Coleoptera; family Curculionidae; genus Pissodes; species Pissodes strobi. The sequence continues at coordinate 5,402 of MU185537.1, forward strand.
ATTCGTTTTGATGGTCTCCCGTGCTCTTTTGAAATCGGTGAATTTCTTTTGGGCGCTTATATTTTTGACAAAGGAGTCACTTTGGGTCGTTTTAGTGCCAAAAATGACGGGACTATCGAGGAAAATGTATAAACATTGATTTATAGGCAAAAAATATATTTTTTTCCGAGGGAATTTATCATTTTATAGAAAAGCTTATCACTTGGCGAGAATCTACGCCAAAAATCATAGAAGAGGCCACTTTTTAAATGATGATGTATTTTAAACAGGGTGAGCTAGTTGAATTTAAACTTTTCGCGAATAGATATAAGGCATTTAAAGTTTTATTTGGGTTACCTTATATATTTTGTCATTCTCTGTAGATATTAAGTCGAATAATCAGCTTCATTACTGGCAACTTTACAATAAATATGTATTATGCCGTATGTATATGTATACTTATATTCAGTTTTGAAGCACGCATTGCTATCGGTGGCGCGGCGTATCTCAGAGTGGAGTGCTCGCTTAGCATGCGAGAGGTATCGCGATAGATAACCGGTGATTCCCACAAAGTTTTTTTTTTTCATTTTATTCCGTTTTTTAATTTTAATCTCGCCTTGTTGAAGTTTTCACTTCTGTCGTGTGGTTTTAAGCACACGCCGTTTTTTTTTGTTTTTTTTTTGTTTTGGATATCTGCAAAACATCAATTGGCTTTAGGTGGCACGATGTAGCCGTCCAAGAAAACAGAGAATATATCGTTCCCTTTATAATTAAGAAAATCATGAAAGTGATCCAGGTTACATACCTAATCATTCATTTAAATTTTTGAAACTGTCATATAACTTATAATAAACAAAAAACCTGAAAAAAAACATAAATTAAACTAGAAGCAGACTGCCTTATCACAAGTAATTTTCCCCTCTTTAAGCCGATTGCCATTTTTGGTCAATAAAAAGGTCAAAACCAAGTCCGCTAAACTAATTTTAACGGTCCCTTAACACACAATCTAAATTACTGGAGCTGAAAACAGCCTAAGCCCGCCCATTATTCTCCAACGTCCCCACAGAATAGACCCTCGGGCTGAAAAAAACAAACTACCTATCCAACTTTTCGCAGTCTAAGCACAGTTAAACCTAATTCATTGTCAGGCTTCTTCGTAAAATGACTTGTTTTTTAGTTTTATTCTATCAAAACAATACTATAAATCTCGCATTTGTAATGTAATAATTATACCTTTATAGTGTGGTCAAAGTTCATTTCAACTGACTCGTATTTGTCTTCTATAGCGTCGTAAAAATAATAGACTGAATTTTTTTGCATTTAATGAAGCATTATTTCTTAGTATTAGTTCTATTTTTATTACTCTATTTACAGCTTCATAAAGAATGCAAGAGTCCACATAATTTATATGACACTGGTGCGGCTTGATCTAATGTTTATAATTTTAAGTTGATGTGCTACTATTCGCTAAGCTTCACCACTAAACAAGTAACACGTAATTCAACAAATCTATGTTCTAAATATATTTATGGTTAGTCGGAGGTTACTTGAAATATAATTATATTCCCTACCGAACTTTAGCTTGAACTTTTCAAACGTACAATTAAAGCAATTTATATTAATTGTTCTTTCACAATAAAGTTATTTGTAACATTCGTGAAGTGCAAATAATAATGATTAAATTTAGCAAGCCAAGCACGAATAATACGATTCTACGAAGTCTGTATTAATAAGCAGACTTATTCGCGGTTTTATCCGACATTTAAGGGAAACGTAACATCTATTGCCTAGAATAAATTACAAACTGATTCCGGTTGAGAATTGTTTAACATATGAAAAATTATCATTAAAATCCGACAATTTGGGACAGTCGCATGTATTAATGCAAATTGAATAGGTTAAAATTAATTTGTTAATTTTTATTTGTCATTAGAACCAGCGCCAGAATTAGTTAATTATCAACATTTTCAGGAGCGATTTATTATTTATGTATTAAACTTATTGTGTTCATGTAGTCCTTTTATAGAATAGCACCATGAAAACTTTACTAAATGTCTCTGGTTCATTATATTCATAAAAAATAATTATAGCATATGCGTTCATTAAAACTTAATGTAAAAATTTAAACTTTTGATGTTCTTGTTAGTAGTTTTAGATATACAACTTAAATACTAATTATGCTATTATAATATTCAAAGCCTTAAAAATATATAGCATCTCTCAAGTATTAAAAATATTTTCTTCTTGTAGACATTTTATTAAATAAAACTATGAAAGCTTTTGATGTAATCTGCTTAATGTTGCTGAGGAGTAGCTGGTTCATTATGTTAATATAGAAATATCTGACCGTTAAACTGTATCTATGCATCAAACGCTGCAAAGTTTCACAAAGCATTGTGTCTTAATTGAAGACTATCAATTGCTCGATTTGCGTTTGTTTAAGATTCAGTGAATCTGAATTGAATTTTGACTCTTTTATTGAAACCTTTCTGAACGATACAATCTCGCCGGATGAATTAATTGAATACTTGATCATTAAAAATCATTAATCATTAGAAATCTTCGGAGATTATCATAGTTTTAGTAAACCTTGGTCAAATTACCATAATTTATCTGTAAGCATCCAATTCTTGATCGCCTTTTGATATCATTTACACTGATTTTATATATTTTCTTGAATTATCTATTGTCACTGACTAATAGTTACGTATTAGACCAGTTATGTTATATCTAAGGTATTTTTGTGCCTTAACTCACGTGCCCAGTTCAACAAGTTACTGGGCAACTATTGGTTTTGAGTTTGACACCTCTTTTTTATTTGTTGTTATGTAATGAATTTAAAAAACACAAGTTAACTAAATAAACAGTTGAAAAACTTACAAGATTTGAAGTGGAAAATCAAAACTACATCCCCTCAATAATCTTCAAGGAAGCGGAAGAAGTGGCTCTTGGCATTTTACCAAAGGGTTCAGAAGATGCTATGAAATAGAATAATATCCTAACGAACTTTAGTTGTAACTGTTCAATCTCACAATAAAAATAATTTATATTAATAGTTTTTTCATAATAAAGTTATTTGTAACATTCGTGAAGTACAAATAATAATTACATTTAACATGCCAAGCACGAATAATATGCACGAATATACGAACTCTGTATTAATAAGGAGACTTATTCGCAATTTTATCAGACATGGGAAACGTAAGAACTAAAGCCTTAATTCTTATAAATAATAAAATTCAGAAAAATGAATAATAGTTGTTGGTGCTGGTTCGAATGGCAGATAAAAATTAGCAAATTAATTTTTGGCTATTCAATTGGCAATAATATATGAGCTTCACCAAAATTGTCAGGTTTAAATAAATACATTTTTCAGCTATTAAAAACATTCTTAACCGGAATCAGTTTGTGATTTATTAATTATCATTAATACAATGACATCACAACCTGATTCCGGTTGAGAGTTTTCTAATAGTAAAAAAAAAAAAAGAATTTATTTAAATCGGACAATTTGAGGGAACTTCATATATGATTGCTAATTGAATACGTTAAAATTAATTTTTCAATATACCATTCCAAACAGGATCAACGTTAGTTATTTATCAATATTTTTGCACAGTTCTATTATTTATCTGCCCTTGAAGTCCTACTACATTGTAGTTCTGAGCCAGTCAAAACTTTTTACAGCAATTCAATGTGCAAGTACTGATCTTACAAGAGTCAGAAGCGCATGTTTACTTGTGGTTATGGAATGAATTTTAAGAGGGCAAAGTATCTAAATAGAAACAGTTGGGATAATGTTGCAAGGCTTGAAATGGAATTTCGGCAACAATATTTTTAACAAAGTTCAGAAGATGCTATAGAATAGAATTTAGCAAATTCAACACGTTTAAAGAATATTTCAAAGATAAAAATGGAAGTGTTCTGCATGAGATGAGCTCCTTCTTTCTTTATGAACGAACTTAGCGATGATTAAAACAAAATTTCCTCCTATATAAGAAGATAGATAAATCGAAATATGGGGAGCTCATCATATTTTTGAAGATTAAGTAGAGGATAAATGAGCCTAAGAAATCAAAAGTTTTCATGATTTTTTAATGGCGAACTACCAGAGTCATAGTGTCTGTTCAACACAAGGGTTCTTATATTGACACCAAGACCAAGGTTTCTTTAGCAAAAATACAGGCACACGCATAGAGACTGACGTAACTGGGGTAAGTTTGGGTCCAGTTGGATGGTTCATGAGCATATATTTATTTTATTTGCTATGTTTATTTTATTTGGTAGGTTTATCCTAAAAATAATTTCTCATATCTTTAAATTGTCTATATCAAAAATTTGATATTTTCATTTGCAAGGTTGCCATAAGGAATAAGACCAAAGGACTTTCTTTAAAATATTTTCTTACACTTTGAAGGATCGCATCGCAATCGATTACACTACTCATTTAATAATGTCAACGGAAAGTTCATATATTGCAAGTATGTTTAAAAGCATTCTAGATTCTCGGTTCAAATATTATTTCAGGCGGTATAAACGCTAATAGGTCGAGCAACTTTGTATCTGCAAGTAGGTCAACGTCATCCGACTACGAGGATAAATTCTCGCAATGCCCAGCTTCGTTTATTAGTTAATCATGTCTGATCAACCTCTAACATACGCAGGGGCTTCCCACTATTCCGCCTATATGCACGCACAGAGTGCACGTATCTGGTCCGCCAGCAAAACGAGCCTACCCACTGACAGAGGATGCACCTATCTGTTCTGCCAGTAAGCCAAGCCCTCACGCCAACACGTCCAGAATGCACACACAAATAAAAACGTATGCTCTTTAAAGTCTTAGAACCCATTAGCATTGGTATTAATTGCTTATATCAATTGGGCTACACTATTGATAATATCGTTTTTATGTCAACGAGGCTCAATAGAGATACTCAGTTTCGTAAGCCACAGTATTTTCCTTTGGAGTGAGATTCACATCTATTTCGTAAGATTGAGCTATCAATTTAGAGGCGCAGCGTCTGCGCTTCAATAATCATACATTGTCTAGAGCAAACTATATACTATTACCCACATTTTGTTTGTCCAATCGCTAATTTCACTTCAAGTTATATGATCGCTTGTAAAAAAATATTTGTTTTTACTTATCTTATTGGACATTCATTTAAACAAACTCTACAAGATGTTGCTTTATTGCTTAGTGCTTATTTTAAACCGCCAATGCCGAATTTTATCTTTAATACCAGCCATCTCGTTCACAAACACAATTTGTTAGATAAACATACAGAATATGTTCGAAAGTAGAAGTGAGCTGCTTGTCACGAATAACAGGCATTTTAAGCGAGTAAGAATTTTATTCATTACTGGCGGTAATAATTGGTTTTAAAAATATATTAGTATATGGAATTTAGAATTAACTATTACTTTTGAGAGGGCAGTGTTACGTTCAGTTGGCATGAAAATGCTGGTTAATTATGGTTCTCTAATTTGCTACATCGTGTAAAGCCTAAATTACAAGATTTCTTTTCGGGTCAGCTAATTGTAAAATTCCTAGCCTCCATCAATTTGAAAGGTATTAACTTCTTGTGGATTCTGCAAAGACTGCGCATTAATTACGCTTTTCGGTAGATGTTAATATCATTTATTAATAACCAATTATTGTTCCTGCAGTGCATGTCTGCACTGATACTACTATTATGCATATCTTACCAAAATTGAGCCATAAACTTACGTGGGTAAAAATGAAAGCATCTGTAGCCTTTATAAATGAAATAATATTTAATCCTTGGCAATAATATGTATCAAAATATGTTCCGGCTTTACGCCATTCCACAAAAATCTACACACATTCTTATCGTTCCATTTCCTCTTTGCACTCTACAAGTCAGAGCAGATGAGTTATGCTATTCGGGACTTTGAAATATGGCTCAAGTTTTAATAAAAGCCTTTACAATACGTTCTTCACGGATTGCTCATGTTTTGCATTTCTTTTTTCATACGTCTGAATGGAAATAAATACGTATATAATGGCTTTTCTGTGGAGTAGTGAATGGTGGAAATGAATTAAAATGCATTTAGTCATGAGAAATATAGCAATGAATTAAATATGCACATTTTAAACATAAAATGTAGACTTAGTTGAAAAAGTTTTGGCATTAAATTTCAGTTCTCATTGTGAAGGTAGTTTCGCTATTTTTTGGAAAATTAATTTGCCCACGTATTGAAGTTCGGTTTCCACAAATGGGAAACTCGAATAGCCCGTGTTTCAAATATATATTATGTATACACTAAATTTTAAAATATTGTGGTTTGAACTTGCAATATTATGTATACATATAAATTTTGACTTGCTTTGTGGATGTGAAAGTTACAAGTTTATAGACAGAAAAAAAAACAATAGACGCCTCCAAAATTTATATGTAGGGACCAATGCGTTTCAAGAAATGTATGAATTACTTTTTATCTACTAGAGGTAATTTGCAAAATTTGTTATTAGCAAATATGCTATCATCGCATAAATATTTTTACTAGTACGCTCTGTATAGTGATATACCCCTATCCTATATATTTCTAAGATTCGTTTAAATTTCATCAACTAAAAAATTGTATTAGATCCATTTTATTTCCCGGCACCGGAACATTATTAAATATACACCGTTCAGATCTTTTTCTCTATTATCAGACCCTTCTAAATCAATAGACCGTTGAACCTTTCCCATTAAATCTCTAAAGAAATTATTGACTTCCTGCAGCGAAAAGGTTTCCTTGAACTGACTAACGTGGTTTTGGATTTATTCCCAGTCTAGAAAACTTAAAATAAAAATACGTTGTTAACAAAATTTGCCTC
>MU185537.1:27227-56655 GCA_016904865.1 Pissodes strobi
ATTACCTCGATGCCAATTAAAGAGAGGAGTTATCTTTAAAAGAATATCTTAATATTACCCAGTTACTATTGCTTAAATATGTAACAAACCATATGCTGAAATTAGGGAATAAATATCCACTAAATTACGCTTAGCTTATTCCCTTGGCAGCTGTAATATAGAATACTTCTAAAACGTCTTCTAAATGCTAAACTAAAAGGGATTTACCGAATAAAATATATAGAAATAAATATAGTCGCACCAAATAAGGAAAATTGAGCTCAATTGACCGATATCAAGGAGAAACCTTCAATAATAAGGTTTAAATAAGTTAAATTAAATTTCTGCCATGGGTTTTCCAGATAGATATATTCAACTTAATATAAATGGAATAACCGCCCTAATTAGACCATGTGAATTTCGATAATACCAAGAGAGGAAACGGTGAAATAATTAGTATATTAAAGGACTGTCTTTTATTAAAATCACTAATTAAGTTCAGCGAACTAAAATTTAGTATCTCTTTAAGTAATATTTCCAGTAGGTACTTCTCGGTAGATTATATTTTGCTTCTTCACTTCAGAATGAAAGGTTACTAAATCCAGAGCAAAGCTCAACATATTAGCCGTGCTGATTTATTACTGAAAGACCTAGGCAAAGGTACCAGTCGAGATAACCAGGCTAAACTAAACTTTTTGTCTGGTCGAAGCTGGAGAACACGGCTGGGCTCCGACTCAGAAAAGGAAGGCCCCAAGCAAATGGGTAGTGGTTCCTCGGAAAGATTCTGGTGAAAAATGGTATTTTTTTATAGCCTTTTTACTTAAAAGCACATAAATCGAACTTACCTTTTGAAATAAAAGTGTTATCACACCGCTCTGCACATGATGTTTCACAACAGCTTAGACGGTACTCTAGCAAAAGATACGGGTTACTACGCTTTGTAATATTAACAGAAAAATGCCATCTGCCAATCATCAACCAGTATTTGAACCCTTAATTGTCATTAGGCACCTTCATGGACGGAAGTCCAAACGAGAAGACCCGTTAATTTTAACTTCACTCGATATATCCTATTTTCATGCGCATCTTCGGAAAACGCCTTCTGTCAGACGGGTCGGAGTAGTGAAATCCACTCGTAATAGTGATGTGATAATCGATATCACAATTTAACGGATACACAAAGAAAATTGCGATATAATATTCAGGTACAATTACAACTTTGTAGTTTTTGAGACACTACGACATAAACCGAACATTTGGCTATAGTAAACTACAAATTCCAGTACGCTTTGTAGCTCATGTCCTTCATTTGCTATTTTAACTGTATCATCAGCTTATCTGATATTTATTACATGTTCCATTTTCCGCGAGGCCTTGGATGGTCGGAAGGGCGGCATAATCATTACCGGACAGATTCTAAACAAATGACAGTATAATAGTCAACGCAGCCAATCTCAAACACCTAGAGACGCTTATGCAGAGATTGCAAGATGTACGTAAAGCCTATGGACTAAAAATGAACCTTAAAAATACCATATTCTTGATAACAACAAAAAACGAAAATGTATAAACAAACCTTGCAATACTTGGTTGACTGAAAGAGCATCATTCGGAAAGGTCAAAAATTCAATAAGGTTACTAAGATGTCATATCGACATTGTTTCTTGAAGCTATTTTATCGACCTGTCACTTCCCTATTTTTTTAAGCACACTAAAGATGTAATATTTGCCTTCAAATTGCTCTATCTCTAGGTATTTTAGAGATATATACTTTTCTTTTGTCACTTCTATCATAATCTTTAAGATTTCTTTTATCACTCAAACTTGCTTCTTACGGTTTATTATGAATTCGATGTTTTGTTCTTAAATTTTCGTTACTTTTGTCAAATTTTGCCAATTCTTTTTCAGTTTTGGAGCTTACCTGTTTCTTTGTTATAATTTTTCAGTTGTGCGATGCCTATTTCTTTTTTTTTTGAAATTCTTTCACTTTTGACTCTCAAGAATGACTTTAAAGTACATTATATTCGCTCTCACTGCCTTAGATATTCATGAATGCTTCTTCTTTCTTTGTCGTGTCCATCTGGTGACTTTCATTTGATCAAACAACAATGTCAATAGGGAACTTAAACAGTTATATTTCAATATTGTTCACGATCAAGCAGTCAAACTTAAAACGCTTCACTAAGTTACGCAAACTATCGCTGTTTGAGTGCAATTTTAAGGAGTTATGACAATATTGGCAGCAAATATTTCTCGAACTTACATTAACAGTGTTGTATTTAGTTTACTAACATAATATTTACCGTGCACCAGTATTTTACGCTAGTTGCCTAGAATAACATCAAAGGATGTTACTTTATGGAAACTGCTTTGCATTTTAGAGTAATGTAAACTGGAGTAAATATATTCCAGGTTATAATGTTCAGTTCCTTCATAACGAGCGGAAAATTATATGAAAGTTTTGAGGTCGTGGCGTGATGCGTTGCATGTTATGTACTTCTAATAAAAAAGTTTTAATTTGCCTGCTCTTTTGCACGAATATCTTTATCAATTGATAATCATATTAAAAAGCATGCCAGATAAAAGCTTAAATTTTTATTGGATATCAGTGGCCTCTGCACATATAATCATTATATCTGAACATGCAACGTGTCGCATCACGCTATTCCCTCGAAACTTCTATAATTTTCCGCTCAATCTGAAGGAACGTCATAACCTGGAAAATGTTTACTCAAATTTACATTTTCCAGAGCTTCATAAAATAGCTGTGTTCGGTCGTTGACCATTGCTTGTACTGAACTATTGAAGGCGGGTAAAATAAACCAGCAAAATAAATTATAAAAAGAAAGAAATCGTATGGTCTTATTATGATATTACAGAGTGCAGAATAGAAAAATCAACGTTAACTTATCCCTGCTCTTCAAATGATAAATATCAATATGAAATCGTATTTTTCTAGAGAATGAAGTAGGAGGTCTATTTAATATTATTTTTTTTTAAACGGTAAATCGCAATTTCAGCGAACAACATGTACACGACGTCAAAGGCCTTCAATAAGCCTTAGAGATGAATTTTGAATGAATTAATTCAAATTCAAATTCAAAAACGCTTTATTGTCCAAAGAACTAATCTCACTGACAAAGCTATATGAAATAATAGGAGAAAAACAACAAATATAAAAAGGAAACAAACATGAGACAAAAATATCTTTAAATAGTCTTGAAAATATCCTACAATATTCTTTACGCATAAAACTTGGAAACTATCCCCATATCAAAATTCATATAATCAATAAAATGCCATACAAATATAGTCAAAAACTTAACTAGGGAAGAAAATCATTACAACAGTTAACTGTAGAAAAATGATTCATTGAAAAGCGCAGCACATACTAACTAAAATCAAATTAAATCAAAATAAGTTTCATTATCAAAAAACAGTTGTTCTCATTGAGTAAGTATAAGACCCAAATTCAACACTGCAATATATAAAAAAAAAACTCATAAAAAAACGCCAATCAAAAATGCAAATCAGACTGTTGACAGTTGCAACAAAACACTAAACAGAACACCTTCATACAAACCAGCCAGAGTACAAAATCCGCACACTTCACAATATTACAAAACATCGTTGTAAAACTCGCCCAAGCAATAATAAGCCATATTTATTAAAATGTTTCTCACAGATCGGTTAAACCTCCTGTCACTCCCTATATTTTTTCATTCGATTGTACATCTTTACACTCTTGTATATAAAACCTTGTCACGTATGCATTTGTATTCGAGTCATTATAACCCTTGTACCTTTTCCGGACCAACTCAACTATCATAAGGATAAAAATACAAGTTGATGTTAAAATTCCCACCCTAATAAATAGCGGTCTACAGTGATCTCTGGAACCAGCTCCGCATAAACATCTCACAGCCCGCTTCTGTAATATAAAAACAGACTGTATGAGATGAAGGCCAGCGAGCCTCAAAATTGAATCCCATATCTCAAATGAGACTCTACCAGGGCAAAGTATACATTTCTAGCCGTTTTCATTTCAAGTTCATTGCGATCCAATCTAAGCGTATAGCAGGCCGAGGCTATTTTTTTTCTCAACTTAAAAATGTGTATCAAATTTTAATTTAGAGTCAATGAAAACTCCCAAAAAAATTAGCGCCGTCTTTATTTTCTAAATGTTCTCCATTTAGTGAGAGATTTAGAGCAGCTGCCTTAAATGTTATAAGATTAGTTTTGCATATGTTAAAAGTAAGCCTGTTTGCGTCACACCATTTCTATATAATTCCAATATCATTATTTATCGTTTCTCCCAAAGTAGCGTTATTTGTTCCTAGTAACAGAATTGTGGTATCATCGGCAAATAATGTAAAGTATCCATTAATGCTGATGGAAGCTAGGTCATTAATGCGGGTGAGAAACAATAATGGTCCAAGCACTGATCCCTGTGGAACCCCAGAATCAATGGTTTGCACAGATGATATACTGCCATGGCCACTAACCACCTGTTCCCTATTTGACAAATAGAACTCAAGCCGAGTCAAAGCACAGCCCCTAAAGCCATAACGATATAGCTTTTGCAGCAGTATTCCGCGATCCACACAATCAAATGCCTTAGAAAAATCGCAAAATACCGCCGCGGCCATCACTCCCCCATTCATTCCCAAATAAAGCCTCTCAAGTAAATTAAAAATCGCATCACTAGTGCCTTTCTTTCCTTGAAAACTAAATTGCTTTTTATCAAGTAAGTTATGTTTTTCCAAAAAAACATTCTGATTTTAACAATCTTTTCTATAATCTTTGAAAGTGTTGGAAGTATTAAGATTGGTCGAAACCAAGAGAGATCATTAGAGTTTCCACCCTTAAAAAGAGGTTTCACTAGAGCCGTGCTCGAAGCATCAGGGAAAATTCCCTTGTCGAAGGAAATATTTATAATTCCAGCAAGCTCTTCAAGCACTGACTGCGGAAGATTAATACAGATCTTCAATGAAGCGCCATCAATGCCTGCTGAATTTTTATTTTTATTGATCTAACTATACTTTTTATTTCATTTGCATTGGTGTGGTACAGACAAAAGGAATCTCGTACAGATACATTTCGCAGAAAATCCATAGGATCAATCCTAGAACATATATCCTTTCTCAAGTTTTCGGCCACCGAACAATAAAAATCATTGAAGCCATCTGAATCCATATGAAAACCGTCATACCGTAAATCATAATATTTAAAATCCTTCCCCTGTAGACAGGCTTAATAATATAATTTAATTTTATTGAAATAATCAGAAAAACCTAAAATATCATCATGCTGCAAAGTGCCACCCAAGCCGCAGACACACAGTCTCTGACAGGAATACTAGTGTTTTATGTAAATTCGCTATACAAGAAAACCACGCCCTCAAACTATAACCCAGTTGCCTTGCTTCCAATAATCTCCAAAGTCATGGAACGCGTAGTCAGTCAGCAATTACTCAAGTACATCGAGAACAACAGAATAATCAGCGATAATCAATACGGCTTTCGCAAAGAGAGACCGTCAGGAGATATATTGGCCTATGTCACTCATATATGGAGTAGGGCAATTGAGAACTACGGAGAGTCTCAAGCGATTGCGTTGGATATTTCGAAGGCATTCGACAGAGTTTGGCATGACGGACTGTTCAACAAACTGCCAGCCTCTCTCTGCAGCTGGCTTGCCAGTTTCCTTAAGAACCGATCTCTGCACGTTGCCGTTGATGGACAAATCTCAGGCACATTCAGCATTAACGTGGGCGTGCCTCAGGCTGCAATACTTTCACCAACTCTCTTCTTTATCTATATTAATGACTTGCTGACCCAAACGAATAATCCTGTTTACAGTTTTGAAGATGACTGACCTAATTTAGATCAGAAAAGCCTTTACCAGCGACTGAGACTTATCAACGCAGACAGGAGCAAATTACAGCAATCAATTAAGATCTGGAGAAAGTTCAAACTTGGGGCGACAGAAATTTGGCCCAGTTCAATGCAGCAAAGACCCAAGCAGCCACGTTTACCAAGAGGGCCAATACGTCTAGCCCTGACATCATTATGGCATGATCGACCATTCCTTCATCCTCGTCAATCGGACTGCTGGGTGTCTCGGTCAACAGCAATATGTTCTGGCATGACCACGTTGCTAACATCGCAAAATCAGCCTCCCAGAAGCTTGGTGCGCTGTTTCGCAACAAAAAACTGTATACACCGCAGCAGTTGCTCTTGCTCCACAAAGCGCACATAAGACCGTGCTTAGAATATTGGTCACACATCTGGGGTGCCACACCAAAGCACACCCTAACGCTGCTGTATGCCATTCAGAAGAGAGCTGTGCGTCTTATCGGTGACCCGGATTTTACCCGGAATCTGGATAGTCTGGAACAACGCAGACATGTGGCCGAGATGTCCCTGTTTTACAGATACTTGCACGGCAGATATTCCTAGGATTTTGCCTGCTCATCCCGCCCCTGGCAACGCCTGTCAGACAGTCACGACAGACGGCAAGAGCGCACCAATTCGTCGGTCAACTGGAAACAACTAGAACATCGCTTTACATGAACTCCTTGGTCTGGCGCACTGCATCACTGTGAAACTCACTCCCAGGACATCTGTTTCCCCCTAATTACAACGTACAACTATTAATGAACCGTGTCAATCAACATTTTCGCACCAACACCGCTCGTCTAGCGCCATAGGATCTCCCTTTAGTGTGTGTGCCACTAAGGGCACACAAAAAAAGACATAAAACCCCGACCCGTTTAACGTTCGAATATTGTCAATGAAAGATAGGCGAAGGTAAAAGATGGTTATCCCATGATTGGTTTAAATTGTGGACTGGCCGGTTTTAAAATTTGCCTTGCCGCTCTCCCTCTCCACTTCCGTTACCGTTCACCATATCACATACTGTGTCACTTTTGTAACAACACAGACTTAAGCTCTAGGTCCAGTGCGTCTAAAGAACTGTCACATCAAAAACATTAACTGTATTGTACTTTTTTAGTTTTAAAAACTATTTCTCAATCATGAACTATTGCTTATAACCTACACGTGACTTATAAATCACTTTACTGGTCCAAAATGACAATAATAGTGATAGTCTAACCAGTCGACTAACCCAAACTACTAAGGGGTCTTGATACGTGTGAACTACTAAAATGTATAAACTACTAAGTAAATATCACCCTGTCCTAAGGTTAAATTAAAGACATAGAGCACATGTTCGTGGACTACCTACCTACAGTAATAAAATTCGAATCTACGATAAATTTGTCAAAGTTCTGGGAAATATAATTTTCATAGTAGTATCTGTCAAGTAGTTCAAGTGCAGTGTAAACTCTGAGTGTACTTAATACAAAGCCAATCATAAATGAAACACAACACTCTCAGGAAACGTCCTTTTCTTGAGGAAACTATATTTGTAAAGCATTGATTAAAGACCTATAAAAATTCAAAAATGTACCTCAATCGAGAATATATGCGCACCTTAGTAATCGGGTATACTATAACCTCATTAAGTTTCTGACCAATAGACATTGTTAATGTTTTTTTCATTAAGTCTTTAATCAATTGTTTTTACCTAAGTGCTGTCTTTATCATCTCCCCTCACTTGACGTAGATCGATCCCGTATCTGAGCTATAATTCCTGCTCACCAATCAAGTCGTGGCGTCACGCAAAAACTACACGTGACAATATGGTAACATTTACTTTCAGTATATTTCATTGTTAGAACAAATGGACGGTGTATTATATCGCAAGAGGTTTAGGTACACATTTAGCAGCTTCTGCCGTATATCTCTATAAAGCAAGCTTTCCCGAATATATTATAGTTGCACGCATAATTTTAATTAGTTCGAAAGCGCTCACTAACATATTTGCACACAAAGCTGTTCAAGGAACGTGGGATCGCGAATTTGAATTGCAGAATACACTCTGGCTCTAATCTAGTTTAGATAGGAGAATGAATATGAGCTTCTCTACCTGTGGCGCGGTAGGGACCCGTAGTTTTGTAATTATCTTGTTCAATTTATTTTCTACTGTTGGCCAATATTTTGATGTGCCTTTCCAAAGAATATTTTTGTTTGAATTTTCGTGTCAGATAAAGTCAATTATAGTATTCGATTGCCTGATCAGAATCTTAACAAATACTGAGGAATTTTCCAGTAGAAGAGTGCTATAAATCGTTTTGTTCTGTGAATGTTGAGATTGACTCTGAATGTTCTTGGCTTTTATTTACAACTTACTCAAATGTCAAAGTTCCCCGAAAGTAAGTTACCGGTAAATTAATTTCCGGTGAGAGCCTTCTTACAACGTTGATGACAGGCATCAATGGTTTCAATATTAGTTGAAGAGTGGTCGAGCTAAGCGATCTAAGTGCCAAAATTAAAATTGAAGGAAATCACAGAAAACTATTTAGTGTTAAAATGTTTTCTCTTTATATTAAAATTCGGTTTTACTAATAAATACAAATGTATACTAAAAGATATTTTCAATATTAATACACCGAAGAAGCTTAGTAAAAGAAAATAAATGGAGAAAAGATGGAAATGATCTAAATCTACAGAGATAATGTATTTAAATCTTAAATAGAGGAGAAAAATGCTCTATTTTCCTGATTAATGAATACTAGCATTGCGCGAAGTCATGTTTCTTGCAACGTTAAGAGTTCTGGCGAATTATGGACAGCCATACCATTTTTAATGTATCACACTTCTTCATAAGATTCCAATTTTGCATTTATTGTTCTAGCCACCTGGTATTTCCATTCCCTCATTCGACTAGCAATGTCTAAATATTGTTATGAATTGAATAATTTTCTTATTTGCTCTAAAATTTTTTCTGCATTTGGATGTTTGGTTAAGAAATTGGCAACGCCGGAAAATGAGCAATTTTAGTATATTCAGGGAATAAGCCATCTGCTACCTTCTCCCTAATAAACAAAATCGGTAAACTCGAGGGCTGTAGCTACAGTTTTCTTATTTCAGATCGTGTGTAAAGTCAATATTAACTGATGCTATAAATTCGAAAGGTCGAGTTGTAGTCAGAACAGGTTGGTAATGCGTGGGTCAAGCTGTGCTTTATGCTTGAAAAATTATTTAAGATAATTATTGTCGAGTTGAATAATCATTTTTTGCAGCTAAATTGTGTAATTAAGTAAAATAGGATTCGGTATATCAGTTTTGGACAATTATTTCCGAAATCGAAGATAACTCGTTCGGTGCTGGACAAGTGTAGATCACAATGCCAGGCAAAGAAAAACAGAATTTCTATCGGCTTCGATTCTAGAATTGGTCATGTCCCGTCGTCACTTTTTGGCAAGTCTTCCTTTGGAACAGAGAGTGTGGTCGTGACGGAAAGTCTTCAGTGCCCTCTTGAGCGGATCTACTGCCTTGCTTTTTTGGACTAATTGTGTTTTAGTGCCTAAATTCTATTCCTTAATTGGAAACTTATATGGCACAATTGCGCGTAAAACCCTTTTAAATTACTTAGCAATATAAAATAAATAAGATGTTACTTACCCTTAAGGATGCGGCCAGCGCAACATGTGCCTCGATTGCTCGTCGGCGTGGGAGTGGGTCAATTATTTACTTTTCACCAGGGCGCCACCAGTTTGAAATAACTAAATCCGCAAACCCAAACTAGAAGATCCTCGGTCTTGAGAACCCTTAAGAGGATAGACTACCGACCTTTATTGATATTACGTTTTATTCCAAAACGAAAAAAGATAGAATCACGAAATTTGGTGTGCGGCTTGTACATTCGATTGACTAGAAGGCATGGTGTTTAAAAATGTTATTAATTTTTTTATAACAAATTTTGAATCGGTTTCTTGGTGAAAACGTGAAGATACGTTTTCACCAAAAAACCGGTTCAAAATTTGTTATAAAAAAATTAATAACATTTTTAAACACCATGCCTAGAAGGCATGGTGTTTACAAGCCGCAGACCAAATTTCGTGATTCTAGCTTTTTTCGTTTTGGAATAAAACGTAATATCATTTTATAATAAAAGACCGGTAGTCTGTCTTCTTAAGGGCGATTCAAAATCAAACGACTATCAACTACACCTGTTTGGTTGAGGTATTTCAGAGCAAATAAAAGATGGTACATTCGTGCAGGTTTGATTTATTGGGCGCTCGTTAGGTTTGATGTTAACGTCTTGCCTAATAAACAGAATGATATAAATATAAAAAAAAACAAAAGAGCTTAATTGGAAAGAAATAATAACTTGATATATGCTAACAAATATTGAACTAGATCATATCGGATGTAACAGTATAACATAATAAATTCTTACGAAAGATCCAATATCAATTAAAACTAATTAATGATAAACGCGATATGCATAAGGTATCTATCGTCACATGAACGAATACTTAAAATTTATCAGTATAATGCCTATTGCTACTAAACTTTGTGCACGTCTACCATGGAATACGTGTCGCAGTTGTACATGAATAAGCCTTAACGGTTCAGTTTATTTTATTCAATACGCTTTATTTCCCCTGAATATTACTTCTTTTAAAAGTAATGAGTATAATAAAGTTATGTTATGCCTGTTCCAGACCCAAGTTGTCTTAAGTTTAATGGTATTGCATGATATAACAAGTGCATGAATTAATAAATTTCGTACAAGATTCAACAATAACACTTTCCATATAGCAGTAATTCAATCCCCTCTGAGAACCATTGGAAAACTATAATTTAGTGATTTACATCATGAGAAAGAAATCCCCCTGTACAGAAAATAAATGAGTATGTACAAAATGTAATATATATTTATATACCTAGCTACGTAGGGTTTTTGGTGGTGATGACAAATAGGAGCAAGGTTGTCCTACAGGCACCCCTTGAACAAGCCAGTGAAACACACATTTTTCCTGAAACAGTCCGGTAAAAGGCTAGGGTCATACGACAACCATGCAGGTATCTAAACGAATAAGTAGTGTTATATTTAGCTTGATGGACTAGCATAATAGATCACACACAATCACATTTCTACAGTTGGGGGATAACTAAAACAAAAATAAATAAAACAAGTATGTTTTGGTTGTAATATGGAATATTAGTGGTAACCAGTCTACAAGTTTAACTATCATGCAGCCGAATTTTCAAGCAAAATATCTGTAAAAATCGAATGGCTTCATGTATTGGAATGAGGTTTCTTGGTCTTTACAGCTTGGGTTTTTATGTAACATTGGGTTCTCCTCTCAACTTTTGTTTTTCTGTTCACGGCAACGTTTTAATCATCATGCCGGGCATACAGGCAGCTCCCCTTTTAAACGTCGTTTTCAAACACTAGGATGGGATTGGCACTTAGACGTTATATTGAGACATAGATCATATCGTTGTGAAAAGAAAGGAAAATTCACATATTGGCAGTTAGATCATTTCGTTCAACTACTTTTCACTTATTTAATATGCATATTCTATGGTGATATTTCATTTACTATTAATCTAACGCTCTTTTAATATTTTTGTATATATTTTTTATTTCATCTTGTAATTATATTAAATTGTATTCATTCGCAGAAGTCAACAAATTTAAATGTATTTTTGTATTATAATTTCCTGTTGAATGCCTTGGAGAAAAGTATTTAGGACCCTTGTAATATTAGTCCTAGCTAAAGTCTTGTCGGATGTTTGTTAGGCGTTGCCATCTGATTTATTCATAAATGATATTTCGTTTTTTGCAGAGGTTATTACATGTTTGATTTTTGACTGCAGCTTGAACTGGTTAAGCTGTTCGTCATCGTACAATCAGCCCCTTGAGAATACAATTTCAATTGATAAATTATTGATTGATAATAACATATATGGGGGTCAATCAAGACTTAGTTAAGCTTCATCACGTTAAATGCCAATACACAAATCCCCAAATAAAACTAAAATATAAGTGCCAACAAAATATTATAAAAATATATTTTTGTTGTCACAATAAAGTATATTAAAGGCGAACTTAATAAAGGGCCATTAGAGGGCCAGTTTATTTATTACGAACAGCAAAGACAATGAGAATTTCACACTGAGCGCCTCCTCGCTTAACGTTACTGAAAGCTCCATTATAGCGAATTGTCTTTGAGACGGACGAAATTTCATTTATTTGAAGCTTTATATATACATTTGGAGTTGTGTGCTATTTATTTTGTGTTTATTTACTGTTTTTGTATTGTTTTTATTGTCACATTAGTTCTGATTAGTCGATTTTAGCTGAAAAAAGTTGGCAGAAAGCTTGGAATTTTTGTGTGTGCGAATTTTTATATGGAAGCATATCTTCTTGGATAATTCTGTGATCTTTTCAGAACCTATATTCACATCCATTTGTTGTAGTGTTTCTACTGTTGTTAGTCTTGCTTGTACATGTTTTTGGTATTATTTTTCTGCTTGTCTTAGACAGTTGGATAGGGCTGGGTTTTGAACCCAACTTGCCTTGCACGTTTTTAATGTCGAATTTACGAGTCTATGATCAGTGATTACCTCCAGTATGGAATCTTTATAAGTCACTCAGACCCGTACATATTTTACTGCTGTTGGGAAATATAAAAACTATTTCATTTTTCGTGTTGTCGTTAGGTCTCCGCCATAGCCATTTCCATTATCCACGTAGTTTTCCAATATCTCTCCTCTCTTATTTCTATCACCTAAACTGTAGCGTCCAATATATTCTGTATGTTACATAAGATCATTAGCAAATGTTTCTAATATATATCCTCTACTTGTTTTCATCTAAAGCCTTTTTAAGCTTTCGTTGCGAAAATAAAAGCAACAAATAATTCAAAGGATGTTAATGAAATGTTTTTAATTGTGCATGGGCATACTCTTTACAAAAAGTTTTACGAGTTCGCGGACAGCCAGCATTAATTACTTGAAAGCTTTTAAGCAGTTTTTAATTTTGCACCGGATAATATCCGGCGTGGAGCGTTTTGAAAATACCATAACACACATGGCGTGGTGGATGTTGTCGCAGCTATGTAATCTAATAGCTCAGTGAACATAATAGTTCTTGTTCCATTTTTAGATCTTTAAGTGGCTCTCGTATTTTAGAATCACTATACATGTAGAAGAAGTTTTGAATATAATAATTGCAGGTGTTTGAAAATTGTAATTTTTTAGAATACCATGCAGGATGACTCAAAAAAGCACAGCTAACTAAACATGCTGGAGCACATCACCCGCCATATTTTATTATTTTTCAATTCAACCCTAAGTTCTGAACATATTTAATGTACGTGGTTAAATTTTTAATTCCAATTGTTTTCAATATGTTAGCATCTAAAAAATATGATTATCATATGATTTTCACAAATTATTAAAGAAAATCAAGGTGAAAAATTGCAATATGATTGAATTCTAGAATCAATCGAATAGGAAATGTGACTTTTCTGATTTTTTGGCAATTTTATGTGGGAGTGTGTCAATTATTTACTTTTCTCCAGGGCGCCACTAGTTTGAAATAACTAAATCCGCAGATCCAAACTAGAAGGTCCTCGGTCTTGAGAATCCTTAAGGGCGACTCAAAAATCATACGACTATTAACTACACTTGTTGAGTTATCTCAGAGCAAACAAAAGACGGTACCGTTCGTGCAGGTTTAAGTTTATTGGATGCTCGTTAGGTTTGACGTTTAAGTGTTTTAGTGTTTCTTTCAATAAACAAAATGATATAAATACAAAAAAAACGGAAAAGAACTTAAGTGAAAACAAATAATAATAAACCAGTACACTACTGGTTTGAATTTCACTGGGTTTGTTTAAAGCCTCAAGTATCGTTCTCTCATCTGCTGACCCTATAGCCATACGGCGAAACGTATCTATGGATGGGTCGGTAGGTGAAAAAGAACGGAAGGTACAGAAGGTACAAACTTTCTGATGCAAATAATAATAAGTTAATATATGCTCACAATTATAAAACTAGTTCAGTTGTGTATACATACAGATCGTAATTTTAATTAAATTGAATTATAATGGACGTGAAATAGATAAAAGGATGATCGAACAATTATTAGGCACGTGTGGCTATATCGGAAGTAACAATATATTAAATGATTACGAAAGATCAAAATCAATTTCAACAAATTAATAATCAATGCAATATGCATAAGATATCTATCGTCTTATCATACTAGTAAGAAAATTCATCAGTATAATATTTATTACTATTAAACCTTGTGTGCGTGTACCATGATATACGTGGCCGCAGTTGAACAAGATGGCCTACTAAGAATGCGAGGTACTGTATCTGGGAAACTATCCATGGTAGAGACTTGCGGCAAAAAATGTAATTACTAAAACGGTCAAGAGAAAAACCTGGAAAATATTTTCAAGTTTCTAAAATGACCACTAGGGGGCGTAACTGCAATCTTGAATCTAAAAAGGTGATGTTTCTGTGAATTCCGCAATACTAACCTAATAAAAAAATTCCACATATTTGAAGTTGTAATGTAAAACTTTTTTGTTTAATGCTTTTGCTGTATCTCTAAAAATAAAGTGGTGGGGGGTATTCAAAGTTTTTTTTATTAGGTTAGTATAGTGGAATTCACAGAAACATCACTTTTTTAGTTTCAAGATTGCAGTTACGCCCCCTAGTGGTCATTTTAGAAACTTGAAAATATTTTCCAGGTTTTTCTCTTGACCGTTTTAGTAATTACATTTTTTGCCGCAAGTATCTACGATGGATAGTTTCCCAGATACAGTACCTCGCATTCTTAGTTGGCCACCCTGTACATAAATAAACCTTAACGAATCAGTTTATTAAATACCCTTATGTAAAATTATTATAATCAGACAGTTAATCAGTCGAAACGACAATGTTTGTCATTTACCACAATATATATTAAATTGTAAGACTAAGGAAATATAACATAAAAAACTATGAGCATTAATTGAACCAAACTAGTAAATAGTATCCTACCAGAGGCATACTTATTTAAATTAGCCTTGACAAGTTATGCTAACCCAAACTAACCCAAGCTAACCTAAACAGTTCTAAAAGTATTTATATGAATACAACGCAGAAAGAAATAAAACACGCAATCTAATACAACGTTGAAGATACTAATAACACACCAATGTAGAAAGATCACAAGGGTTTGGTGTACATAGTACCACTAACCCAACTTAAACTTAAACTAGACTTATCGCATTTGGTCTCCGCCGATATAACATCCGGCCTACTGAAATTAGGTTGCTGAGCGCCTTGGGACCTATAAACTCCAAGTGGCATTGAGGTAGTACCTACGTTGACATCTCGTAACACTGGCTGCAGTCGGTACCTGATTAAAACAGCCAACATTACTGGCTGACCGGTAGCTACTTTACTCGCTCCAATTAAAAACCCTAACTGCGTAGGGTTTTGGTGGTGATGACAAATGGGAGCAAGGCTCTCTCCTACAGGTACCCCTTGAGGAAGATGACGGTGTATGTTGTCCTGAAATCTTCCGCACGTAATCAGTTGCCAAAAAAATCTTGACTTTACACAAAATCCAAGAAATCTACAGTCAGTTAATTTACTACACCAACCTGTAACTATGCCAACTTCTCTAGCCAGGAATAAGTTATCTCTATAAGAGCGAATTAGAAAATGTTACTATTTGTCAGGCTTACGCACTACCTCCCCTTAGTAGGATTTACCAAGAAAAAGAACGAGGTGAAGTCAAGATCGTCCACCTCGAACGCCAAGTTCAATGTTTAAGGGTAAGAAGAAATTCGACCAATAGGTCAGCTTTACATTATCCTGCGACACCACGCAAAATATAAGAACATGGTTACCACCAAATTTAATAACATCTTCAATATGCAATAAAACGTACCTAAGGCTGTCTGATCTTATGTATTGCTTGCAGGATAAAGAAAACCGACTATATAAACCATAACCCACAATGAGTAATCAATCAAATCAAATCAAAACTTTTTACACACAATCTCTGTATCATCTGTCTAAAATAAAAATGTCATTTTCCTGAAAATAATTTCTCAATTGGTTGAGGTCATCTGCATATTGGTGGATTAAAATATTTGCATCATTGTTTGACGAGTCACAAAAATAGGAACCATGCGCGGCCAAAATATATCCATCTGGAGCCACTATCGAACCAGCCTTTAAAAGATGATATTTTTTATCAACCGAAAACGATTTTCTGAGAACTTTAAAGTTTTTGCTTTTTTGAATTTCTAAATAAGTTGCATCAGTATAGGCAATTGCTTTAGGAATGTTGGGATCAGGATTATATAACTGGTTAACAAATGGTGTGTATATGATGTGTAATATATTCGTCGCGAGTTAAATGGGCGTAACCAAGATTTTGTGGTACAAAATGTTGCTTTAAACATTCTGCTGCTTTCGTTATTAGTAAACTGGTAGCCTGCCTTGAAGAATATTGAAAAATGGCGCATAAAAATTCGTATGACAGACCTTGGCGAATTTTGAATAAAAAGCAAATTAAATCGTTTTTGGAAATATATCTAATCTTTTCATATACCACACTAATTATTACGTTGGCCGCAATAATTATGATAAAAATCGAGGAATTGTTCTCTGGTCAAAGATGTAAATGTCAATCAGTAAAATTTTCATCATTTTCCATTTTAGATTTATCGGCAGCTTGCTGTCTTAAAGACCCCATAAAAAGTTTCAGTTCTCTGCCTTTTAATATTATGAGCTTTTCAATAGATACAGGGCTAAACATAAATAATTTAATAAGAGTCAGGATTTTTTCCAGACACAAAAATGCAACAAAATATCAACTATTTGTTAAATACAACAATACACGCAATGAAATAAAGGGGTACTACTGCACTTGTGCAACCGGAGCACGAGTGGTAGTTATGTACTCGGTGATAAAATTGGTTGTGGTGTAGCCCGGAGATCGGTTTGGCCCGGAGATAGGATTGGCCCGTAGATAGGATCTCTAGCCAGGTAATAGAACTGGCCCGGAGATAGGAACCTCGCTTTTGGCGGAGGGTGGCTAGAGAGTCGACGGTCTCGGTCTTGTAAAAAGCCTCTAGTGCAGTAGTTAAATCCCGTTAAATCGGTCGTGTCAAAACACAAACAGAAACCACCACAATATCCCCAAAGAAGGGTAGTATACAATTACAATACTAAATGTTTAGTCACTATGACTGCCCTAAGGCAAACTTCATTTCGCCTCGAAGGGTATTTCTAGAAGAACTCTCTATTCGATTCAGTCAATTTGCGTTTCCACTATCACGAGATTAGAAAAAAAGAACGTCGAATCAAGAAGAAGTGATGATCTGAAAAATTCCAAGGGATTCGATACGAATAATTCTAAGATAATAAACGACTTAGTTCTCGTTTATTATGGTTGTAAAACGACGGCGGGAGTCACAATTAATGGCTGAAATTAAATTGTTCAAGAAATACTAGAGAATATTCCCCAACAAAACGATAAACTTTTTAAAATCTATATCGACAGCAGCAATTGTGAGAAATAGCACATTCCTACTACCCAATGCTACCAACAGTACCAACCGAATATTGCTAGGATGGCAACAGGTCGCGTGGAAAGATAAATATAAATATCTGAAACCAGGCAGAGCCAGAGGTCCCAAAAAGTTTTATCAGAAGTTGTCAAAGGTTATGAAATATTTAAACCGAGAATAAAATATGAATTTGACAGATCTAATGAAGCTTAAAGCAGGTTTTATTAACACAATTCTTAAAAATATAGAACGGTTTGCTGGCCGTTCTACGGTAAGCATTTATACATTCCGTAAATGTAGACGGCACCTAGCGCTATCCCATTGGTTGGATTTAAAATTTCAACCAATCAAACTTCGAGTGCCATATGCGTGTACGCAATGTAAATCGGTGCCATATGCACTTACGGAATGTAATAACAGTTTATTGAGCAGCATGCCTTTGCGATTCAGTGGATTATATTTAGCAAGCCTGGTGGCGGCAGTAGTTAGATGCTGTGCTTCTGATACGATGCTTCGGTTTGCCTCCGAGTTCGATTCCCGTCAGTGGTAAGCGTTTTAAATTTTTTTTTAAGGTTATGTTTGTTTCTTTTTTTAAATTTGGGGTAGTTTGGATTAGTTTTGGATAGTTTGGGTTAGTTTTGTTTGGGTTAGTTTTGGTTAGTTTGGGTTAGTTTTGTTTGATTGCACCCCGGAGCGAACGAAGCGAGCGAAGGGCCATGCGTGAAGTTAACAGTACTAACTACAAACGCATGTTTGAAGACGCTTGTCTTTAAAAGACACCTCTTATCCTTTCCGATCTTCTACCATACTCTTAGAAGCCTTCGGAATATATTTATATTGCAAACGTATTTATTACATTGCGTAACTGAATATAGCACCGAATTACATTCCGTACACGATTATGGCACCCGCGCGTTGATTGGATAGAAGTTCAAATTTTGAATGGTTTGACCAATAACAACATTGAGGTGCCATATACATTTACGGAATGTATAAATGCCTACGGTAATGTAATATAAATTAAGCAAAGTTATACTAATAACATAATATATTGTAGTGATTTGATAAAACCGAAGCGATCTGTGGTTCGCTTATCAACTAAAATAAATATAGTTACAAAGTGCCTGAGGCTACATAAGAGAATGGGATGAGCAAAATAGCTACTCAAGGCCACAACAGTGTTATAAAAGCTAATACAAATATATCGTTAACCTATATTTAAAATAAAATTAATTTACATTAATAAATGCGGCAACTTTAAGCTTATTGACAGCAAATCGAATCAATAAATTTAGAATTAATTAACCGATGAGTATTGACCTCTTTTCAATAATTCTTACCGCAAAATACAGCATTTTTTTGCCAAATGCAGCATATAAAATGAAATTTAAAAATATTTCACACTGTTCAAATCGGACTGTTACAAACAATAGCATAATAATAAAGTCAATAGTTATTAAATTGTAATTTTTTGAAAATCCTACCACTGAGCGAGAGACGCAATATAAAAATACGTTTCTAAATAAAGAATTCAAAAATAAAAGTACAGCAGTTTTGCTTTTGTACATTTCTGAACAAATAAAAATGGCATAATATACTTTTTCGTTGTTGCGACCCTTTTGTTGTCCTTGTAATAGGTGAGGCATATAAAGGGAAAGGGCACAATCGTAGTTTTATTAATCGACAACAAAAGAACCTTTCATTGGTCGTATCTTGGTGAATTTCTAGTTATTTCCATAGAATAATGGCGATTTTTTTGTATGCATGCAAGTCGAAGTGCAAGTGCATGTTTACTAAAAAGGGGTGAGTATTTTATTTGCCTGGCGCCAATTTTAAAGAGATTCTTGAAATGTATTAACAAATTTTACATTAATTATTGGACTAATTTCTTTGTAGTGTTAATTTGTGTATATGTTGAACACAAGGTATTTTTGCTATGATTAATATACTGCAATTAACCTTATTTCAATAAAACAATAACCACAATATTTACAGAGTCTGAGAAAAAATATCGAAGTTTCATAAGCAAAGAAGCATCTTAAAAATCTAAGTAATCTATTCCTTCTATAAAAAAAGACACTAAAAAATACCGTTTGAAATAAAATATCTCTGTTATGTGGATACCTGGTACATAGTTAGAAATTTGGTTAAAAACTCACTTGGAGGTAGAATGGAGGAATATTTCGCAAGACGATATTTGCGGGCGCATTGATGGTATGCACCAATATTTAGGGCTAGAGGACACAATACAAATTATTGATGCATATTTAAGTTAAAATATTTAAGTAAAATTTGGTAGCTAAATTTGTTTCTAAATGAATTTGTAATTAAGTATTGATTAGTAAAATAATTTTGATATATTTTTTTGGTTATACTGGCAGATCAAAAATTTTATTCTCATTGATTATACCACAGGGTGTTTTGAACTCATATGTCCAATAATTTAAAATTTGTAAAAGGCACGTTAATACTGATAGTTGTACCTACAGTTTTCTAATAAAATCATTAAAAATAAAAAAACTATCCAGATTTAAACCTAATCAAAATTTAGTAATGAGTGTTTTTTTGCACATAAGTAGTAACTAAGTACATACAAAATTTAATTTTATTTAACAATGGAAACAGTGAAATTTGTGCGATAATACTGAACAATGTAGCGTTGCGTGTGTTACAAAATCCAATAGTGCGATTTCTTCCTTTCACTGGTCGATTTGTTTTGTCGATATTCTCGCTACCTTACTTTCCAGTACAATACACCAGTATAGAGGAATGCTATTCCGAGTCGCTCGAAGCCCTGACTTCGTTTGGAGTGCCCTCTTGACAGATGCCGTAGGTATTCTTTTTAGGAAGAGAAGGGTTCTCTCTCCGGTCATCCTTCCTGGACGCTTCAAACCTGTAGGAGGTGAAAAACGACCGGCTTTCAATATCTGAATTTTTCGTTGTTATTTTTGAGCATTAGGTATAATTACCGCCGTAGTGAGATTAATTGGCAAATATATTGCCAGGTGCAGTTTCTGAAATTATCGGCCGTATTATTTAATAAAGATGTTTAACGAATAATGTGGTGTGGTTACCCTTCCTATAAAAAAAAGATTTGCTACATGTTATATATTGAATATATAAAATTATTTATAATTTAATTAGGGACTTTCCGTGAGACACAACGACTTTCCGTGAGACACAACAACCTTCCGTGAGACAGAACGCGGCTTGTTTATGCTGACCTAGAGAGTTACCTGGTTCCATTCAACCAGATAGAGGCCTTTTGTCGAGGTGCTACGACCACATGGTGGAAAGTAGCTTCGCAGGAAACGCTGGTGTATTCCACGTCTGCAAGACACAAGCAGGCTCTACCTTTTTTAAATTTTATGTCTGAACTAATTGTTAAACGACTGTAGGTCATCTATTTTCTTATACCGTACCAATTACCGTTATTTATGGTTTTGATTAACGAACTTACTGCTAAACGACTGTAGGTCATTTGTTATCTTATATCATACTAATTGCCGTTACTTCTCGTTTTTGTTTAATGCACCTGCCGTTTTGCTTATTAAGCATACCGAAAAACACCTTTAGGTTATCTATTATTGTGTATCATATTTATTTCTGTTTCTTATCATATTTTCTTTAGAGATAATTATTTTATTCATTATCATATCCGATATTATCTCGAGTGCAGAATGTATTTTGCATTGATTTATTTTTACTGTAATTGGCTGTAAGCCTCATAGCAGTAACTTGTGTCACATATCTGCAATTCACAATTTTAATTTTTCGCCTTAATACCGGTATCGAACTAAGCTCACTTCGCGGTTACCTGTAGATACTCACCGGCTGTATATGAATAAATTTACATCATAGGTTAATTCATTGATTTATTATATCTTTATTAAATATTTATTGGTATAATGATATTTTCGCTGCCATTTGATTAATTTAGATTATTTTAATTGGTAGATACTGCATATTTTTGGTACTTTAAGACTAATTGCGATTGGTCAAAACCTCAAGAATTCAAGGTTTAGTTAAAGCTATTTCCAAACAGGACTGAGACAATCTTAAGGATATAGGCCATAGATTAAAACTTAGAAACTTAATTTAATTTGATTAACTAGTCTGATAATCTATGCGATATACATTAGTTTATGAGCGATACCATAAACTCAACTTAATTAATTGTCCTTAAAGTGTTTATGAAAACATTTCAGATTTGAATAAATAGTTTAATTGGAATCCCGATGTTTATTTTGGTAAGTTATTGTCAAAAGCGCCTTTCATTAATACCTTTTGTTTCTAAATTGCATGATATTCTTATCTAGGGTATGTTTCTAAATTTTACTACATTTATATATTCCTAGTTAAAAAATTAGTGGCGCCTTCGCCTGGATGCCAACTATTTGACCCACGCCATTAAATAAAATTAAAGCAGCGGAGTGAACGTGGCATATGGATCGTTTCTTAAGCAATTAACAAATCGTGTTACAACAAGCAAAGAATAACTTCAAAATTACAGTATTAAGTAATGCATGATAAATCGAGTACTACCCAATATCTGCTCAAATATGACATCTATATGAAATTAATCAATGATATTTTTCTAGCAAATAATTTTTACACCCACCCGCCACTTGTAACGAATATTTTATTTGCATATATTTTGAATTACCCCTGAAAACTTGGTTAATACTTTCAAAAATATTCCTAGGTTTAGCTCCCGATCGCTCATCTCATCGAACGAATTCTCATAGAAATCCCGGAACGTACCAATTCAAAAGTATTCTTATCACCAATAAAATAAATAATATTTACGTTTTCTCGTTATTAGATTAGGTAAACAACAAATGGTAATGTCGAAAAGTATGAACGCGATAATATCAAAATGTCCCATTTTATGCTGGCGTCAATGCAGCCCCCAATTCCTATTTTATAAAACGGAAATGACTACAAAATGCGCTTAAAATAGCCGATATTTATTATTACCGTATTGTGGACATATAACGAAGTGTTCCATTTTAAATCAATTAAAGCAATTTGTTTATTTAATGGATGAAATAATTATCGATATGGAAATAAAGAAGATTATGATCACAAAAGCCAAATGGACAAATTGTGGGGTCATTATATCGCTTAATTTCAACCCAATTTAAACCATGATCTGGCAATATGACGAAAAATTTATTCGTAAAATCCTATTTAAAGAATGCCGATATTTATGTTGGAAAAATTTATGGTAATTTAGCTTTTAGGATATGGAAATATGAATATTGTTTAGTTTTCTACATTGGGATAATGATAATTTGGAAGATAAAAACAAGAATATCAACAGACTGATACATTTTTATAACTAAGATGTGTTGAGGCAAAAAAAAATGAATTGACTTTAGTAGATAATCATGGCATACTAAACTCGTATGTAAGCTTGATTTATGAAAGGTCTTGTAGCATTGCAAACTGCGGTAGTGTGATTTTTCCCTTTTATTGGTTGATTTGTGTTGTCGATACTCTTGCTACCTTACTTCTCGCTACCTTACTTCCACTGTTCCGAGTCGCTCGAAAGATGAATCCAATTGTAGGGCCCCTCTGATAGATGTGCTATATATGCTCCATTGGGGGAGTTGATGGGCCTTATCTCCTACATGCTCAAGCAAATAGGAAGTGTGAAGAGACCAAATTGTCGTTGGTAATTTTGACCATCAGGTCTAATTACCGCCTGATTTTGCAGTGAAATTAATTGGCAAACATACTGCTAGGTGTAGTTTCTGAAATTATCGGCCGTATTGTCTGATACTGATAAAGATGTTTAAGCGTGGCTACCCTTCCAAACGTGTTAGTGTGTCTATAATGAATAGAAAAAATTAATTATAATTTAATTATGGACCTTCTGTGACTTTCCGTGAGACGAACGTGTTTACGTGGGATAGAATTTCCTCCCTTTGAAACTGAACGCACGTCAGCAGCCTTTCTATGCTGACCTAGCGAGTTCCCAGTTCCATATAACTGTACGCAGAGGCCTTTGGTCAAGCTAATACGGCCACATGGTGGAGACATAGCTTCACATGAAACGCCAGTGTCTGCAAATCTATTAGATGCAAGTAGAATCTACCTTTCTTGTTTTTATTAATTACCTCTTATTATCGCTATTATCGTTATTTATATTTCTGACTGATGATCGTTATTACTAAATTCGATAAAAAATTACCTAAGGTGCTTTACAAAAAGCGCTGAGACCCGTCAATTAGTATTTTTGATTGCGCACTTTGTGACATAAGATGTAAATACACAGAGTGTCCCAAAGAAGCATGGCACCAATTTTTTTTAATGGAACACCCTTTATATTATTGCATAATTGGATAATGCCAAGAATTCTAGACATATTTCACGAACAATGTTCTATACCTATCTCCAACTATTTTTGAAATATTGGCAGTTGAAAATCGACCATTTACCAAGTTTGACAGCCTGTAAAATCAACAGGGCTAAGGATAGAGCAAAATGTTTTGCACTTTCCCATCTTAGCTTTTATAAGCTACCGTTTGATACTAACTTTATATTTAATCTGAGGTTAAGAATTTAACCTCTGGTTAAATCTAAAGTTAGTTTCAAACGATAGCTTATAAAAAAATGAAATGCAAAGTGCAAACCATTTTGCTCTATCTTTAGCCGTTTAGGTTATAGGCTGTCAAACTTGGTAAATTGTCGATTTTCAATTGTCAATATTTCAAAAATAGTATGACATTATACATGAAATATGTCTAGAATTCTTCGCAATATCCAAATATGCATTTTGCTGCCATGCTTCTTTGGGACCCTCTATATACTTACATTTTATCTCGCAAGATGCGGAATCAAAAATACTAATTGATGTGTCTGAGCGTTTTTTGCAAGAAACAATAGGTGATTTTTTATCGACTTTATCCGTTACTTTACGTACACACTGTGATTTTGATTAGTGAATTTACTGTTGAGCTACTGTAGGTCTTTTACTTTTTTATCGTAAATATTATCGTGTGTATTATATTTCTCGTGTGCGTTTTACCGTTTTTGCTTACCGAACTTACCGATAAATAGCTGTAGTTTTTTTAATATCGTGTATCATGTCTATTTCTGTTGCTTTTCATATCTGCTGCGGAGATACTTATTTTCTTCATTATCATATCTCATAATATTATCTCTAATAGAGAATTCATCTTATTATTGTCATGATAATTAATTGATTTATTTTTACTGTAATTGGCTGTAAGCCTCATGGCAGTAATTTGTTTCACATAACTGGTACTTTCAACTATAGTTTTTCGCTATAATACTAAGCATCGAACTGAGCTCAATTCATGTCCCCCATGTACTGGCTAGGTAAATTTATACTTACTTTAAAGGGTAATTCATTGATTTAATAGATTTCTATTAATTGCTTATTGATATATTGATATTATTCATAGGATTAATTTAGATTAGTTTGCTTAATAAATATTGCTTATATTTGGTACTTTATGACTAACTGCGACTACTCAGGACCTGTAGAATTCAAAGTTTAGTTAAAACTATTTCCAATCAAGAATTAGGCAATCTTAATGATATAGGACCTAGATTAAGACTTAGAAACTTAGTTTAATTTGATTTAATGGTCTGATAGTCTAGACGAGTTACAACACTTCTCATTAGTTTATGGGCGATACCCTAAACTCAACTTAATTCTTCTCTCTTCGTTCAACAGCTCTTCGCAGTCCACTCCTCAACATAGGCCTCACCTGCCAGTTTCCAACCCTCTCTTTGACATCATCTAGCCAACATTTTTGCGGTCCACCAACACTTCTTTTGTACAGTCGTGGTCTCCATTGTATTATGCGTTTTGTCCACCTTGATTCGTTCTGACGGGCGACATGTCCAGCTCAGCTCCATTTTAACTGGGCTATACGTGTTATGATATCCTCGACTTTAGTTCTTTATCTAATTTCTGTGTTTGTAATATAGTCCCTAATACTTGGTCCTAACATCATTCGTTCGATGGCCCTTTGTGTTGTTCTAAGTGTATTTATTAGTTGATTCCATTCCGTAAGTCATAACGGGGAGTATACAGGTATTTTTATCCTTTAGTATATGTGACAGACCTGTAGCTGCCCATGTTTGTCGGACTCGTCAGGTAGACGGTAACTTAATTAATGTACTTTAAAGTATGCATGTAAGTTTTTCATATTTGAATAAGTATTTAATTAGAATCCAGATGTTTATTTTCCTAAGCTAAAGTCAATTATTATAATATTCTTGTCTAGCGCATGTTCCTACATTTTCTTGCCCTGATTTCAATGTGCAAAAATCATTGATATATTCCTAGTTAGAAATTTAGTGGCGCCTTCATCTAACTGACAAAACATATACCCACACCTTTAATTATCGTTGCAATCGCTGAGCAAAACCTGGCATAATACAAATAATGTTATATAGGGCAGGTGATAGTCTTTCTGTTTAGAGCAACATAGTATCTTTACCGATCAGCAATATGGTTTCAGACCAAAGAGATCCAGAGAGTTGGCAATTTACACGATCAAATCTTACATTGTTGGTAAGAAAGTCTCTGAGTAGTTTTTGATCTTCTCTCAAAGGCCGTCGATACTATTGACCATTACTAATTTTTCCAAAGCCCACGGGGTATAAGGGGAAAATGTACTTTCTTAATTGAATCTTAAATTTCAAATCAACCTCGATTCCACCCTCAGTTGGAATATACACCTCCGGAGGTTACAATCCAATAGTGACATTGGGACTTCAAACTTCAAATACTTAAAAAAAAATCAGACCTAGAATTAAAAAAATGTATTAAATAATATTTGATTCACTTCTTTGCTCTAATGTGAGAGAGAAAGAAAATTTTATCAAATGTCATATCGACAATACAATTTAACCAAAAATGGGAAAAGTAATACTGTGTTCAACTAGTAAAAATAGCACACACGACCTGGTTTATATAACTCGGCTTACAATTTCCACCTCCGCTCCGTTCGGGAACTTATTGAATCTGTTTTGTTTCCTTATTGCTTTTCTGATGCTAGTATAATAGGCTATTTTATAAAGCAATACTGAAAACTTTAAAATATACTTCTGTAACAGTGTATTTAGTCGACCATATAGGTGCAAAACGTTTCACTGCAGTACTTAAAAGTTTCATTGCAAAATGACTCTTTTCTTGTAAAAGGTTTGCAACTAGGTATACACCATTATAAAGTAAAATATTCTTAGTGTCATGTTGATTACAATATCGCTTGAACACAGTACGGCCGGATATTATCTTGCGAAAAATTAAAAACTGCTTAAAAACCGTCAACTAATTAGAGTCTGCCGCTCTCTTTTTGAGCCAACTCGGAAAACTTTTTATGGAGAGTGTGCCCTGAACAATCATAAAGAGCTTTTCGTGGACGTTGTTTGAATAAAAACTTTTATTGTCTGATGCTATTGTACCACCGTCTACTTCTTTTCATATAAATTTTAATTAATGGAACCAAAATTACTTTTTAAGGCTTTTTTATTGCTTACGTATGGGGATCATTTAAAAAAATTACCATTCGAGACTACATGGATGCCAGGGTTGGCATGGCTTATCGGGCAATAGTACTTTTTAAATATTACTTACTGTTTTGGTAAATACAGAGTGTCTGAGATAGATGTTTTACAACCTACTAAAGGCGTAATATCCCGTGCCTCAGCACTCGAAGAAGGAGTACAGAGATGGCGAGAAAAGCAGCTTCATGGAAGGCATCCAAATGAGCTTATGCGAGAATATGTCGACATATGTGTGTCGAACCGTTGCCTCAGGAACATTGCCTCAAAGTATGGAATACTTTTTAACGGCAATTCAAGATCAGGTTGCATTAAGAAGAAAATATCTGAAATACATGATCAAAGATCCCGAAATAGAGAGTGATTATATCAGATATGGATGCAAAACAACGGAGTCCATACAACACGTTAATGGGAGATTTCAGCTTTCTCTGGAACAGAGTATAAGGATAGGTATGATAATGTTGCCGAGATTATTCATCAAGACCTAGCCAGCATTCTGGCACTTCCCATCCAAGATTGGGTTCCTTGTTATAAACACAAGCCTCAAATAGTTCTGGAAAACTGTGACTTCCGACTCTGTCGGGATCGTGCAATCTTAACTGAGCATACAATGATGCATAATAGACTAGATATTACCCTCATTAAAAATTCCTCCAAGTTTGCAACCTTTGTAGAAGTGTCAGTACGTAATATCAAAACCTACTCGAAAAGAACTGTCAATATATAAGAGCCCAATAACTCTATCTCTGAATATTCCTGCCGAAACATTTTTTTTTATCGATACTTGTATGCATTTTCGTAACTTCACTATCGATGAATGTTTTTGTTAAAATAGCCATTTAAAGAAGTTTCTTGTTTTCGTCGTTGATAATGGTGTAATATTATGAACCAGGTGTGTCATTTCCTGATAGAACTGGATTATTATAACAGGATGGCTTTCGTGCAACTTCTTCAGGATCGGTTTTGTGAAGAAAACTTTGTTAATATTCAGTATATTGCAAGATTTATTTATGCTCTAATAATTCCACTCGAGCTGCTTCTGTCAATATCCTTCGTTGAATTTTGGTTGTTTGTTATTGATTCTGTTTCTCCAGATCCAGTGTTCAGCCATATATTTGTTTCACATTCTGCCCGGATCCAAAGCATCGAGGGTAGCAGCAGCTTCTGATGTTCAACAGCCCTCAGACCTGTAAATGAAGATTAGTGAATTTCTTTCTTAAAGCTTTGCAATTATTAACAGGTTTCCTCCAGCGATATTGGTAAATGATGCTTTTAATCAAAAATTATTAATAATTGCTTGTAAAATTTGACTTAGGACTAATTAAATAAATCCGAATTTTGAATAAGATAAAACCTTTTTTATCAAATTTAGAATATATTGTTATCATAGAAATGTACCAAAACAAATGGATTTGCTTCAATATTCTTTGATAGATGTAATTGGGGCATACCACACAGATGGTAATGTACAAAAACTAAACATTACCAGTGCGGATACGAAAATGTTAATTTCTAGTTATGAATGAATTTTGTGGTAGTGGCTCAGACGAAAAGACCCATATCATTCATTCAAATCCTTTAACTCAATCTGGTCTTGAATTTGATGTAATTATTCCCAGTAGCTGATTAGCAGTCTATTTTAGTTAACGGTACTACCTCCGTTCCTTTCGGTACAAAACTACGAGATAATGCCTTAGTTTCAGAAGAAAACGTGAAGAACTTCCTTCCGTATTTCAACAATCTTCAAATATTTGAATTTCTCTAAACAGTCGACGATCATGAATTTAGATAGAAACCTCAAAAATATTTTCCAACCATCAACTTTTTTTTAAAAGTAATTTTCTTTGTTTCAGTTCGATAGCAATGAACAACAACAATACCACGCAAACAAACAATAATAACAATAGTAATAACAACAACAACATCCTCGAGAGTCAGAGGAATTCGAAAATCGAGGAACAAGAACAGCCCGATGCTGACACGATAAAAATGTTCGTCGGACAAGTTCCTAGATCGATGGACGAGAACGATTTGAGGAGGATGTTCGAAACGTACGGACGGGTACATTCGATCAATGTATTGAGAGATAAAGCGACCGGAGCGAGTAAAGGTAAGTCAGTTTATATTTAAGAATACACAACACGCCTTCAAAAATCATTTCAACTTTTTGACTAAAAAGTAATGATAATAATATGTTTTATTAATCAAATTAGAAATAATGTAAAATTCTGAATTAATTTTTAAAATTCACTGCCGCTCCTCTGTGCTTTCATAGTCGCGCTTAACGGCAAACATAAGTACCTGCTTTACAAAAATAATTGAAATTCGCAAGGTAAACAGCACAAAATTTTAATTTTTCTGAACTAATTCAATGTTTTGATGTCGATTTTTTATTTCAAAAATTGAATAAAATTATATTGCTTTTACGTCTTGGTAAACATACTA